>JAOSBK010032776.1:0-10585 GCA_027568895.1 Erythroxylum shatona | reverse complement strand
GTCACAAGGTTCGGATTACTGTACATACAGCACCTAACAACTCACTTTCCAAGCAAAATTTAAAACCCTTAAAGCCATAATTGGACAAAACCTCCTTCATATGAAATCTAGCCCTACTTCTTAAGTTTAATTTAAGCCAAAGTTCATCTCAATAGGACAACCACATCAAAAGTTATGAGCAAAAATCTGAAACATACCCAAGTTCCATTTTCCAGATTTCATACCAAACTCTACTCCTTTCATGCAAACATCACTACCACATCAATAAACATTCCATTTAGCCAAGAATTCAGCCACAAATTTCATCAAACCCTCACTTAAACACCTAGCCCTAAAATGGCAGCACACACACACACAATTGTCTTCCCTAAATTTCCATTCATCTAGCATCATAACTTCATTAAAAACACTAAATTCACATTCTTTAATTACCATGTCATTTTCCCTCACACAAGTATACACTTAAACCCATACAAACCTACCACAAGATTTATGAAATTAATGCACCAACAAGCACAATACATGCTTCTAACTACCAAGTAAAGGATACAAAATAAATTTCTCACCTAAACAAGCTTCAAGCTCTTCAATTCTCCAAACCACTCAAAGTCACTCCAACTTTCTACCACTCACCCACACCTACGGCTATCACTCCAATACACACACAAATCATCATCATCACAAGACTACGTTGGATTTGCATGAGAAGGAAGGAGGAGCAAGCAAATAAACAAGAAAATTTCTTGTATGATGAATGAATAACCACCAACGAAGGAAGGAGAAGAGAACACCAAGGAAGAAGAAATGAAGCTACGGATGAGAGGAAGCTTTAGGCTTTCAAAGTGAGTTTTTAAGTCCTCCCAAGGAGAAGTGTCGTGGATGAGTGGGAGGAACAAGACAAAACCATTAAATGAAAAGGAACACTTGTCACTTAATGGAGAAAAAGACAAAAAGTCAATTAACATCTTTTAATCAAAGAACCCTAAGACAATTTAATCTTTAATCCATCTAATGCTAATGGCTCTAATAACAATCCCAAAAATCATTTATCCAATATTCCAGTGCCATCAGGCAGTACTTTTCGGTACCGAAAATCCCATCAGTCTGCCTCTTGGCAATTTTTCCGGTCCGAAAAAGTACCCCGAAAAATTTCAGAAAAATTTCCTGAAATTCCCTAAAAATGTAAAACACACATAAGTCACCCCAATCCAATTTTTCAAACACACTTATCACATATTTCACAAAAATTTCCATTTAGACACATATGCCGGAAAATGTCATGAATGCATGTACAATCATGTGCATGTGCAAAAATTACCATTCATATTTATATAAAAGCTATATGATGCATGTTCAAGCCGAGATATATTTACTCTCGCCTAACCCGTCCCAAATGACCAATTTACCCTTCCCATCTGTGATGGGATGTTACAATTGTCCTAGTAGAAATAGTCTCATTGTTATCATCTTTAACTACAGTGAATCCACCTCTTTTAGGAACAACCTAAGTAGGACTAACCCATGAACTATTAGAAATTGAGTAAATGATTCCAGCCTTAATCCACTTCTAAATTTCATTCCTAACCATTTCCTTCATTGCTGGGTTTCATCTTCTTTGGGGTTCAATGCTAGGGGTGAATGACTCCTCCATCAGAATTTTATGCATTACAATAGAAGGATTAATTCCCTTAATGTCTGAAATTGACCAACCTAATGCATTTTTTAACTCCCTTAATACCCTAAGCAAATTGTCTTCTTCTAAAGGATTTAATGAAGATGAAATAATGACAGGAAAAGTTTGATTAGCACCCAAGAATGCATATTTTAAATTTTCTGGCAAATGTTTCAAATCAATCAATGGGTGCACATCTTTCACATCACCAACAACATCAACATTAGTCACACAAAACAAAGGCTTAATTTGATCAAAAATTTTCAAGCATTCAAAAGAATCCAATACCATCATAAAACAAGCATCTTCATTATCTATAGCATCTTTTCTAACCATACCATCTAAACATGTCAATAACGGGTCTTTAGGTATAAGAGAAGGAAAAGATATTACCACACAAGATGATATGACATCCACTCGGTTGGAAGTTGGTGTATCATTTGGATGTTTGAGCGATCTGTATATGTTGAACCTCACCTTCTCTCCATTTACATGCAAGGTTAGTTCCCCTTGTTGCACATCAATCACTGCACTTCCGGTAGCCAAGAATGGTCGCCCAAGTATGATTGGGATCTCCTTATCTTCTTCCATGTCAAGCATCACAAAGTCTGCGGGGAGAATAACTTTGTCAACACAAACAAGAAAGTCTTCGATAATACCTCGAGGATAAGTGAGAGAACGGTCGGCTAGTTGGAGACAAATTGTCAATGATTTGACTTCTCCTAATCCCAGCTTTTGGAAGATGGAAAGAGGCATGAGATTTATGCTTGCCCTAAAATCGCAAAGCACTTTACTAAAATATGTGTTGCTGATCTCACACGGAATTGTAAAGCTTCCCCGATCTTTCAATTTTTACGGTAACTTTCTTTGCAAGACTGCACTACATTCCTCGGTCATCAATATCGTCTCCTAATCTCCAAATTTCCTCTTTTTGGTAACAATGTCCTTGATGAATTTTGCGTAATTCGGTACTTGCTCAATAGCTTCAATCAAGGGAATGTTGATCTCAATTTTCTCAAAGACTTCAAGGAATTTTACGAATTGACCATTAATTTTCTTCCGCTGAAATCTTTGAGGATATGGCAGTTTAGGGATGATTTTTGTTTGCAATTCCCCTTCCATTTTCTTCTTCGAGTTAACTTCCTTCTCAAATTGTATTGGTGCTCTTGCTTCTTTACAAGTATTCTTTCCTTCGTTCTGGTTGGATTTAGTGGAGCTCTATTCTTTAGGTTCCACTTGTTTGTGAACTGCAAGTGCACGGTTGTTGAAGTGAGTAATAAATTGGTAAGAATCGAGTCGTGTCCACAGGGATTATGAGAAAGTTCAATTCTATGCTAGCTACGGTATTTAAAATCGGGTTGAGTGAAATTTTAAGAAATTTAAAATTAATGTAAAGAAATTTTTTTAAAACTTAAATAAATTTCTAAACAACTACTCAATTCAATGCAACCAAAATAACTATAAATATGACAAATTTATATAGTAACTAATTAAGAAAATATTGCATCAATTTACTAATTAAAAGTTTTAACGGCAAAGGTGAATGACTTTCTTTTAGGGAATGATATTTTTGTCACCCTTAATATTGAATTAGCTATCCTTCACAAATGAAATATCCTAACCTTGTAGGTGAATTTTAAGAGTAATTAATCCCCTTTTCTCAAAGATGAATTAATCTATCAACTTTAGATGTCACTTAGTAATCCCTTACTTAAGTTCTTCCTAGAGTTTCTTAAGTCCCAAAGCTTCAATTTTCACCACCTAAGATTCTTAGGTCTCCCAACTGACAAGAAAATCGTAATCGAAATTTCCTTCAATCTTCTAGCAAAAACTCCCATTTCTAAAGACGAATTTATACCAAGGCAATTTTCAATAATCCAAATGAAGAACAAATAAACCCAAGGAAAACTCAATAAGTATATAAATTTTTCAGTTATGGATTCTAGCAAAATTCAATATTAAAGCATCATCAAAACATCAAATCCCTAAGAGAAATTAAAGTTCTAGCCATAAATCATCATGCCAAGCAATCCACAAGCATAAATCCTAGAAAAATTCGTGAAAGAAATAGAAAAAAGCAAGAACATGACTCCCAATTTGTAGTAGAGTAATATACTCTCCCCTCTCCTTGCATGGCTGTTTTGTTCTTCAATGAATGGAGGTTGCTCTTTTTGGTTCCATCCATGACTGGAGACTGCTACGTTGTTGGCATGGAGCTTGTGTGAGGGTTGTGTGAATCTTCTCTTGGAGGCTGCATCTTAGTTGTTGGAGAGAAGAGTAAGTTGCTTCGGTGGAGGCTGTGTTGTTAAAAAATGATTGTGTGAATTAAATATACTGTGTTGTTTGGCAGTGGACATGTTGTGCATGAGTGGAGAAGATGGCTGCATGAATCTTGGTTGGGTGAATGGCATGGATAGGCTGCTGTTGGTGCATGGAATGAGTGGAGTCTGCGTTGTTGTATGGAGATTGGTGAGTGACATTGTTGTGGAAGGTTGGAGAGGAATCAGGAGACTGCTACGTGAGTGAGAGGACGGAGGCCTACATGTGTCTTGATGAATGAAAGCTTGAAGAGTTGAGAGACTTTAGCTGGAGGTCACACAAGGAAAGGGGAGTGGCTACGTGTGTTTTTTTTTTTTTTTGTGGATGGAGGGTTGCATGCATGAGTTGTAACTTGGAAAAGGGTCTTGTGCATGGAAGTGTGGCTTGCATTAGTTGGTGAATGGATGGAAGCTCTTTAATGAGTGGAGGCGCCTTGGCTATCTTGCAGTGAAGGCTATATGTGTAAGTGGAAGATTGGAGAGGAATTATCAAGGCTTGCATATATGGAGAGGATTTTGATGTAGCTTATGGCATTAGGTAAAGGCTAGGTGGTGGCGTGTATATGGTCTATATTAGTGGAAGCAACTGCGTGGATGTGGTATGGAGCTCTTAAGTAACGTGATGGAGTGTATGTGCTGTTGTGTGTGTCCAAGAGAGGAGCATTGGAGTGAAAAATATAAGCTATGTTGGTTGGTAAAATGGAGGCTAAGGTGTTGTTAATTGCGTGAATGGAACCTGGTAGAGTGGAGGTTGCCGTGAGTGGAGAGTGAGCTGGAAAGTGGAGACAAGTGGGAGCTTCAAAGCTGCTGCATGAATAATTAGAGGAAGGGGCATTGTTGGAGAATAAGTGAAGACTGGAGCCAAGTTGGAGCTGCTGCATGTGAGTGTATGGGAGCTTGCATTGATGGAAGTGAAGGCTATGCTGGTGAGCGCTGCTCTTCTTCAAAACAACTCCAATTTTCAAAGTCAATTTTGGCAGTGCATAAAAACTAAATGGTGACGATTTAGGAGCTCAAATTTTATCAATATCTTTATCATTGATTAACTTCAATATGAGACTTGAATCATTGAATTTCACTATCTAAGTCAGAAGTTATGATTTAAACATCATCGAAAGGTCATTTTGGCAATCCAAAATCTGATGCAACTTTTGGGAATTTATTTCTCCTGAATTCCTAATCATAAAAATCTGCAATTATTCTCAAAAATCTGTCAATGAATCAAAAATTTAATCATGAAATTTCAGAATTTTTGGCTAAACCAATCTCGAGATAAAAATCCCACAATGACTAGAGGTCAAGTCTGCCAGAAACTCAAAAACAATACAATTCGAGACTATTTGTTTCATTTATGCATTTTATGTCAACGTACCTCGAATAATACTAACAAATGATAAACCAAATATAGATGAACATAAAATGAATGCAAATGAATCTGAATTAATTCCTAAAGATATATGAAAATATGAGTGTATCAATAAGGTTTATAAATTGAAGAAGGCATTATATGAGATGAAGTATGCTCTTAGGATCTATTATGATAAAATTAACTCTCTTTTGATTCTTCATGAATTCATGTATTTTAAATTATGAAAGGTGGTAAATGATTGACAATTTCCTTATATGTAAATGATATGTTGAGGACAGGAAGTAGCATTCAACTTTTATAGAATTTTAAGAACTAAATGCAATAAAAGTTAGAGAAGCTAGATTTGGGGTTAATCAATTATTTTTTTAGGAATAGAGGTTTTTCAAAATTTAGATAGAGAACGAGATTTTTCTTACACAAAAAAGTATGCAAGAGATATTCTTAAAAAATTTTAACTTAGAACAAGAAACTAGTTGCAACAACACTTGTTCAAAATGAGAAATTAACTTCGGGTAAAAGAAAAAATAAAGTTGATTATATTATTTTTAAAAGCATGATTGTAAGTCTACTTTATTTGAATGCTACACAACCTGATCTTATATTAGTTGTGATTAGGGTAGAACTATGAAGGATTCTAAAACTCATGTATGTATTCTCATCTAAATTAGGACTTTTCTTATAGAATTCAAAAAGTAAGGGATGGAGACCCAGTCAACAGAAATCGAATACATGTCTACTGCTGCTATAACAAATTAAGTTATTTGACCTCAAATGTTAATAAATAATTTTATAAAATAATAAATTGAGCCTACTCTCATTTTATGTAATAACATTTTTGCTTTATTATTGCAAATAATCTTGTATAGCATGAAAGATTTAAACACATTAAAATCAATTTTTTATTATGTTAAAGAAGAAGAAAATAATCAAAACATCAAGTTAATGTATTATAAGATTAGGATACAAATTATAGATATTCTTATTAAAACATTTCTAAAAGCAAGTTTGAAAAATAAAGAAACAAATATATATTTTCAAAGAAAAGCCTCGAAAAGAAGTATTGAGTAAATAAAATTTATAGGGGAACTATTAGTTTATTTTTTTGAACTTATGTTTATTTGAATTTGAATGTATTTTTTTAATTTTTAGATAATATTTATGTTGAGTGTCTAACCCTTATTTTAAGACTTTCGATGATCATAGACGACTTCATGGATTGTGTGAATGACTAACAAGTGAAGAAAAGATGGAGAAATCTCTCCTGGAGAGACACCCAGCTAACTATAATGCTACACGCATGAGTCTTAACTTACATAGTCATGTGGATCAACATGTAAATCTTTATAAACATATGAAGATGTGAAGACTTACATTGTAACATCCCGTTTCCATACTAAGGGGGTAGAGCCCTGGATATTGATAATTGAGAAAATAGCAATGAGAGATTAGAAGAAAATGCATTTCATACTCATGCATTATATGATATGCACATACACGTGAATATTGAACTTATACACATTAAAATAATTGTACATGCATTCATTGACCTATTCTGGGTATAATTGTTTATAAATGTGATTATATTGAGAGTTGTGAATTGTATGTGTTAAGAATTGACTTGGAGAGTATAATTATTGGCCCAAAATTTTCAATGAATTTTAGGAAATTTTCTAAAATTTTGGGTAATTTTTGGACTAGACAAAAATGCCAAGTGGTAGAACAATTGATAAATGGTAGTAGAAATAAAAGTCAAATGGCAGTGGAAATTTTTATGAATGACATTGGGATTGAATGATAAGTGTCATTGAAAATTGGAAAAAAATTTGATTGAAAATTGGAGACAAATGGACTAGTAGATTAAAAGACTAAAATGGGACCATAGGAAAGTGAAAAGTGTCACTACCACTCATCACTTACTATTATTTTACCTAAATTAAGGACCAATTTGTAGCACCCCACTCCTGCAAGACCCGAACCCGACATCTATAGGTAATATTCGAATCTATGCCCCGCAAGGGTGGCAAGCTAGAGCACTCATTCATTTAAATTTCAGGACAATTTTTTGTGAAACCATAAACATAAAGTACGAAAATCGATAACCAGATCGGGCCCACTTTATTTCATAAACATTATCAATCATAGCAAAACAATCAATACACAACTCATCGAAAATTCACTTTCCACTTGGGCCCATTACAATTTCAACATAAATACATTTGTATACACATTGTGCAAAAGTTTCTGAATACGTTATTTGATAAAAAAATTGTGAAAATTATACAATTCAATACACAAGGAAAAGTACAATGCATATGCAAACTGATCCCGACCTCTATCTTTACTTGTATGCTGTAGGGATACTCCCGTTTGCCTAACGTGGTATTCTTCTGAGTCTTGAAAAATATTTGCAAATTTTGGGTGAGTTTTGTGAACTCAGTGAGTGACCATCATCGATGGCTCACCCAGTCACATAACACATAATCGCATTCACAATGTTTCACACTTCACATTCAATAGATATAATCACTCATATTATGCATATGCAGTGTACATGAGACCCACTTTCCATTTGTTATTTTGTTGTGACTGAGTGCCTAAACTGTCCCATATAGGGCTCATTGATAACTGTCCCATATAGGGCTCATTAAACGTTAAGCCTGAGGCTCTAAATCACTTTTGAGATCGAGGCTCTTTTTCACACGTTAAGCTTTAAGCTCTGATCGGTGACTACTCTGGTCACAACAACCATTATGTTTCATGCATTCGTAAAATAAAATGAAATGCATCACTCATATTTGCATGCTATTATTCAATCATATTCACTTTTCATCGGACCGAAGTCTGACATTCAACATATAGTTGAGAATTCACACTTTCACTTACATGCGATTACATTTTTCGAAAACACTTAGCAATCAATTCAATGCACTTAGTTCATCCAATTCACATTCAAGTAGCACTTCAATATCCAAATCAACCATCACAATCATCGGACCTCCTGTTTAGAAACCACATAATCAATTTTATTTACAAAATCATTTAATAGTCAAATAATACAAAAATTCAAATAACAACAATAAAGTGAGACCATCTCGGTCTACTCACAGTACGCTCCAGATTAGCATTTGCTTTCAAATTCTGAGAACACTTGAATGCGGACACTTGACCTGCACCACCTATTTATGCAAGAGACACATTGCACACTCATAAAACATTCATTTATACACAATTGTAATAACGAACTATGTATAATGCATGCTCAATGACAATCCCGGGCATATGTTCTAGAACACATATTATGCTCATTCTCATTTCATAATTCATATGTGTCTAATTTAACTTAGCTTTACACTTCATTGGTATATAATCTTTCTAAATCCTCCCATCAATCTTTGCCTTTTTGCATATGTCTAGCTTATTCATAAACTTACACCTCAAGAGCACTTGGTGACTTTATATCATAACTTAATTTCTCATCATCTCTTTTCTAACCTCATATGATCTCAAAATATCCAAATCATCATCCAATAGGAATCCAATTGAAAATCCCATAATGCAAAATCACAAAAATTGATTCTAGAATACTTGAACCCAACATTTTCTAAACTCGATGAACTAGAATCCTTCCAAAAATCTAAAAGATTCAAAATTATCTTACCTTGATTCTTCACCAAATGAAGAGATCTTTAGCTCAATTGGAAGCTCTTTTCTTTCTCTATTTGTTTCCTTTCTTGATCAACCCCAAAATCTCTCTTGTAGGCTAGGAAAATTGAAATCCTAGCTTGTTTCTCTTTGTCTCTTCTTCTCTTTGTATTTCTCTCTCTTTTTCATGAAATTCTCTCTCTTTTCTCTAGAATTTTCATTCTTTTCTTCTACTTCCTTCCATTTTCATGTTTCTACTCCATTTATAGGCAAGACCACACCTCTTCTTCCAATTATGCCCTTAATGATTGAGAATTGTCTCATTTGCCCCTTTCATTTATGCTTTATGTCTTTTACACGTAAGTGTCTCCGGACTGCTTTTATTCCGAGACAGCACTCTATACTCAACTTCCATCCAAAAATTGAAACTCTTAGAGTCTGATTCAGAATTTGATTTCTTCATATAATTTGTAGCCCTATGTTTCTAGTTTACCATAAAACAAAAATTGTCTCATTTGGACCTCTACTGGTCCAGAAAACATCAAAATACCGAAGTATGTTTAGTTAGATAACACCAGTTCATATTATTGAAGAACACACTCACTGAACCTGTCCCATTCTTTTCACTAAATCTTTCTCCATTAATTTCATAAGGATATGATTCATGGTGGATATGTAGGTCAATGTCTTACGCATCCAATGGCTCAAGAATCAAGTCATTTGGAGGTCTAGAGGAGAAGTTATGGTCAAAAGAATCCAATATGTTCATATCTTTACTCATATTGTACATGCCTTGGAACAATTGCCATAACTCTCACTACAGATGTCTGATTGACTTCATTTTTGAACTATTGGAAAGATGACTTCTATATCTACAACTTTCATGAATACCTTGAAGACAAATTCTCTATTCTGGCTTCTACATCGTCTCACTTTCCTTTCATCTCATTTCTATTGTCTCATTTTCCATCGTCTCATTTCCATCGTCTCATTTTCCATCGTCTCATTTCCATCGTCTCATTTCTATCGTCTCATTTTCTTCCGTCTCATTTCCTTGCATCTCATTTCTTGCATCTCATTTTCTTGCGTCTCACTTTTTGCGTCTCAATTTTGCGTCTCACTTTCTGCGTCTCACTTTTGCGTCTCACTTTTTGCGTCTTACTTTTGCGTCTCACTTTTTACATCTCACTTTTGTGTCTCACTTTTTGCGTCTCACTTTTACGTCTCACTTTCTGCGTCTCACTTTTTGCATCTCATTTTTGCGTCTCACTTTTGCGTCTCACTTTTTGCGTCTCACTTTTGCGTCTTATTTTCTTCCCTGGAATGTCTCCACTTATAAAGATCATAACATTTGGCTCCGATGTCCAAAATTTTCATACTATATAGCGTTGGAAAGATAAAAGAAATATTTACATCTTTACAGAAGGTACCTTTGCAGAAATATATTTATATCAATTCAAAATTTGCCCCTAAAGTTCGAAGATGAAATTTTCATTCCTACACCAATGTACTGCACCAAATTCTTAACTTTATGAAATTTTGAGACTTTTAGAGACGGAACTGAAATTTGATGTCTTCATACGA
>JAOSBK010032775.1:0-10586 GCA_027568895.1 Erythroxylum shatona | reverse complement strand
CTATTTCAATCAACTCATCCACTTAATCAGTCATATTACTAAGTCAAATTGTCACTCAAGGTTCGGGGTCCAACAGATAAAGCCTTCTGATATTCCATTGATCATTGAAGTTCACCTTCTCTCAGCTGGGGATGATGAGGACGTTAATAACAAGCAGCTTAGGCAGTTTAGAGCCTATTTTTGCAGTCTTTGACCTATCAAATGTGGGTTGAAGTGATGCTTTTGAGAGATGTTTTTATCTGCCTCAATTTCTGCATCGATTGGAAGGATTTATAACCTACCATTTGTTGGTTCCAACAGTCTCGCACTATATCCAAAAAACCATGTTGCTTGGTAAGTCTATTAAAGAACCTAAAGGGAGTTGCCCTATAGGCAGAGCAGGACATGTGCTGCAGAAGAACATAAGAGTGATCTGAGATGAGGTTGTCCCCAAAATGAGCATATGACTATGGAAAGGCAGATAGCCAAGATGGATTTACCAATCACATATCTCTTCCAAACCCAAACTATCAACATTGGATTCGCCAAGACCAACTGATCCTGAATGTCATCATTGGTGCTCAATCACCAACCATCATTCCATTCATCGCCACTGTCTATACTTCGAAAGAAGCTTGGGATATTCTAGCCAAAACCTATGCACAAGCATCAAGAGGAAAAAAAAAGCAAGTTAAAACTCAGCTTAGGAAACTTACCAAAGGGAAGCTATCCATCACTGAATATATGCAGGCCATCAAAACCAAAACAGATGAACTTATTTTTCTGAATGCTCCAATGGACCCTGAAGACATCATTGATAAAGTTCTTGACGGACTAGGTTAAGAATATAGTGACGTAATTCACACTATCAATGCTAGAGATACACCTATCTCCTTTGATGAGCTACATGAGAAACTTATCATTGCTGAAGTTGATCTCCCTACACCTGTCACAACCCATTTTCCTGCAACAGTCAACTACACAAACAAGTCAGGAGGTAAAAAGCATTATTCCACTCAACATAATCAGGACATACCCAAATGGCGCCAACAGCAGTCCCAGCTTACTCATCACTAACCTTTCCAGCACCATAATCAGGCCAATTTTTGATCATCCCATTGCCAGATGCAACCTCTACCTCCCAACTCCTATGCTAGCAATAATAAGTGGACTTCATCCAATTCTCAACACCAACCACGGCCATATCTGGGAAAGTGTCAGATCTGTGGTGTCCAGGGCCACAGTGCCAATCGTTGTCCTTTTTTTCGCATTGTCTCTGTTGGTTCTTCATCCCCCTCCCCAAGAGCCAACTTTGCTGCTGCCTCCAATCAAGACCCATGGATCCTTGATTCTGGAGCTTCTCACCATGTGACCATTGATTTAAAAAATCTTGCTATGCATACCCCATATACAGGCACGGAAGATATCATGATTGGAGATGGATCCAGGCTTCATATCAGCCATAAAGGCAGTGGTACAATACATGCTGCTCACAGAACATTCACCCTAGATAAAGTCTTATGTGTGCCTGAAATGAAACAAAACTTAATTTCAGTTTATCAATTCTGTGTTTCCAACTATGTTTCTGTTACATTCTCACCTTTCTCTTTTCTTGTGAAGGATCTGACAATAAGGACACCACTTCTCAAGGGTGCACCTAACAATGGACTCTATGTATGGCCAACATCATCCTCTCCAAAGCTTGCTCTCTCCACAACTCTTGCAACCTTCCCTGATTGGCATTCTAGACTAGGACACCCTGCAAAACCAGTTGTTAATCACATTTTATCTTAGCATAACATTCAGCTCACTAATAGACTTCCTCCATCTCATACTCATTGTAATGCATGCTTGACAAATAAAAGTCACAAATTACCTTTTTCCAAATCCACTCTTGCGTCTACCAAGCCACTAGATGTTATCTTTTCGAATGTATGGACTTCTCCTATCTATTCTCATAACAATTGCAAATACTATGTTATTTTCATTGATCATTACACTAAATACACATAGATCTATCCCTTACACAGAAAATCTGATGTGCATGCTGTTTTCTTTAGGTTTAAAGCTATTATTGAAAAGTTCTTTGATACTTCTATTAAGACCTTATACACAGATAATGGGGGAGAGTTTATTGCTCTTACTGACTACCTATCTAAACATAGTATTTCCTTCCGAACCACACCACCCCATACACCCGAACATAATGGCATAGCAGAACGGAAACATAGACACATTGTTGAGATTGGTCTCACTCTCCTAAGTCATGCATCCATGCCTTCATCCTATTGGCCACAAGCTTTTTCTACAACAGTCTATCTAATTAATCGTATACCTACTGCCACTCTAAACATGTCCACTCCTTATTACTGTTTATTTCGTACAAGTCCCAATTATTCTAAACTTCGAATCTTTGGTTGCTTATGTTATCCTCGGTTAAAGCCCTACACCTCTAACAAATTGGACCCAAAATCAAAACCATGTGTGTTTGTAGGATATTCACCTTCTCAGAGTAGCTATCATTGTCTTGATTCTGCCACATCTCGTCTTTACACCTCTCGTCATGTCACATTTGTGGAATCAGTGTTTCCCTTTGCCACCTCATTACAAGCTCCAACCCCACCTTCAGCTGACCCTACTGCCACTTGGCTTCCACCTCCACTGCATCTTCAACCATCCTCTCCTTCTCCATATACAGAATCCTCCTCTCTCCTTGGGTGCTGCCCCTAAGACTATGACACTCCCTATTGCTAGTTCCTCCTTAAGAGAAGATATTGGGACAGCTCAAGTGCATCATCCTCCTCTAGTCTCCAGTCATCCAATGATTACTAGAGCAAAGAATAACACCCGCAAGCCTATTCAAAAGCTCAGTCTCATAGCTCAATTACAAGGTAATGCAGACTTTGAACCAACCTTTATATCACAAACTCTAAAGGATTGTAATTGGCGCAAAGATTGCTCAGAAGAATTCAATGCCTTAGTCAAGAATGGTACCTGGGAGCTAGCTCCACCTGAGGCCACACAAAACCTTGTAGGCTACAAATGGATCTTCAGAAAAAAAACGTCACTCGGATGGGTCAATTGAAAAGTACAAAGCCCGCCTTGTTTCCAAAGGATTTCATCAACATCCTGGCATTGACTATGCTGAAACCTTCAGCCCTGTTGTAAAACCAACTACTATTAGACTCATTCTCAGCATAGTTGTCTCAAATGGATGGGATTTAAGCCAACTAGATGTGAATAATGCATTTTTACAAGGTCCTCTAACAGATACCGTATTCATGGCACAGCCCAAGGGCTTCATTGATTCCGACAAACCACATTATGTATGTCAACTGAAGAAAGCTATCTATGGCCTTAAACAAGCACCAAGATCATGGTACCAAGCACTCAAACAGTTTTTTCTTCAGTCCGGATTCACCAATTCGCACTTAGATACTTCTCTTTTCCTCAATCACACATCACATGGTATAGTTATACTTATTGTCTACGTAGATGATATTATTGTCGCAGGTGATAATACCACTCTCCTTAATCACTATATCAGTCTTTTAGCTGAGAAGTTCTCCATTAAGGATTTAGGAAGTCTATCCTATTTCCTTGGCATTGAGGTTATTCGGAACAACAAAGGCATCTTACTTTCTCAAAGAATACATCACTGATTTACTATATGACACCAAAATGCATAAAGCAAAACCAGTACTCACACCTATGGCGAGCCACCCGACTCTGACTTTACACTCAGGCACAAAATTGACAGATGCAAATGAATATTGCAAAATCATCAGAAGTCTACAGTACCTATTACTCACCAGACCGAATATCGCCTTTGTTGTGAATGAATTATCTCAGTTCAATCATTATCCCACCACTGAGCACTGGCTGGCTGTTAAAAGACTACTTCGGTATCTCGCCAGCACTATTGATGAAGGTATTCAGCTCTTCTGACGCTCCAATTTGAATCTTCATGCCTTCACTGACCAACTTCAGGGACCTCTACTTCACGCATTTTCTGACGCTGATTGGGGGGGAGACAATGACACCTATCGCTCCACTAGTGCATTTATCGTCTTTCTAGGACAAAATCCAATGTCCTGGAGCTCAAAGAAGCAGCGATCTGTGGCTAGGTCATCCACGGAGGCCGAATACAAAGCCGTCGCCAACACGACTGCTGAGTTAACTTGGATACTCAATCTTCTTGCTAAACTACGAATCGGGTTGCTGCACACTATGATGATCTATTGTGAGAACTTCAGCGCTACCTAACTAAGTTCCAATATAATCTTCCACTCTCAGATGAAACACGTCAAAATCAACTTCCACTTCATTAGGGATCTGGTCTAATCTGGTGCTCTCCGTGTCTCCCGTGTCTCCACTACTAATCAGATGGCTGACTGTCTCACCAAACCTCTCTCCCGACAACCCTTTCTCTGACAGAAACTCAAGCTTGGTATTCGTCGACGCCTACCAGCTTGAGGGGACATATTAGGGATACATCTCAACATCGCAAGCCACCGTAAGCCCATCTCATGTAACAACCCAAGTCCACAAATCTAAAGTAGATAATCAGATAAGATAGAGCAAGATTAAGTTTAAACAGATTCAGTGTTATCCATACACAATCTTCTGTATTTAGGATTAGATAGCATTAATTTTGAATACTCAAATATACTGTTGTACATGTATATAAACTGATATGTCAAACATGAATAAAGTCATTCATTCTCCATTACAACTCTACTCCTTATACCAGTTCCACTTAACTTCACAATTCAACCACATTTTCCTATTAAAGGAATTAGTAGTCAAACACCTAACAAAAAAAAACCAAATGTGGTTGAAACGCAAGGTAGGTTTCAAGTTTGGAGTTACGGTAATCTCGTAATTCTCAAGAATTTTTGAAATGCGGGATAGGTTTCAAGTTTGGAATATTTGGACTTTTTGTTCAAAATTGAAGGCTTTGACAGAGATGATGGTGTTCCCATGGATTTGAAGGTATTGATGATCGTCGTCTTTGCAGTGGGCTTATACTTATCGACAATGTTGTCTACTGTGTCGAATCGGCATTGGAGACAAATGTCATCTTTGATTTCTTGTTGGGCTCACTAGTGTTGCTTGAATTTCTCTACATTGACATTGTGCAACCAGGAGAATCGATCCTCAGTGGTCAGATGTTAAGAAACATAAGATGACATCGGTTGGAGGTTAGGTAGTGGAGTAAAAACTGTGGATGGGATCGGAAACATTTTCAACACCATAGCTGGAATGAAAACCTATCAACCCTTTTCTTTTTAAGCACCACTTTGGAAATATGATGACAGTTTTGAAAAATCATTGGAAAAATGTCAGTAAAGGTGATATTTTGTCACCAAATCAAGGCCCTTTTCAGCACTAAAGGGTTCACATTTTGTGTCGTTTTTGAAAAACATCACTAAAAGGTCCATATTTTGTGACAATTAATAACAACATCACAAAACATCACAAAATGTGGACCCTTTAGCGATGATTTTCAAAAATCATTGCCAAATGGTCGTCATTTGGTGAGGATTACCAAAAATGTCACCAAATGCCTACCCTTTTGTCATAATTTTGAAAATCATTGTCAAAGGCTAACTTTTAGCTATGATTTTCAAAATATAGTGAAAAAAACATGGCTAAATGTCTACCTTATTGTAGTAATTATCCTAGGAAGTTAAAGAAAATAACCCCAAATTCTCTTTAAGTGCAGGCAAATCTAATATTTTTTCTAAAATAATTTCCTCCGTCTCCCACTCAACTTGACGTTTAATCAACTATTAATTCCTTCATTTACACTTGTTATATAGGTCATTGTTCTTTTACAATTTGTCCTATTTAACTTGATGTTTAATTTAATGTAGCATTTCATTATTTTTTAGAATTAAAAGAGAATTTTATGAGAGGAAGACAAAAACTTTGTTTTCACTAAATGAGGAATATTGAATTAGAGGGAAAAGATGTAGTATATTTATTAATTTAAAAGGAAGATATAATTGGGAACACCTTCATTCATAAAATAACAAGAAGAGAAATATGAAGACATTCACTACAATAAAACATACATTTATCTACATTTTATTAAGTGAAGTTTATCAAATTTTTCACCAAAAGTGTAGGCTTTGGCGATTTTCTACGATATCGCCACTAAAGGCTTTTCTTTAGCAACGATTTACATGAATTGTTACAAAAAGGGTGACATTTGGCAATGGTTTACGTATTTCATCGCCAAATGTCCTGCCTTTGGTGATGATAGTTTGAAACATTGCAAAAACATATACTTTTGGTGATGAAATAACAAATTCACCACCAAAAGTTGGACTTTTAGTGACGATTAGTCAATATTAAAGATTTTAAAATTAATAATGTTAAAGAAATAATTTTTTATAATGCTAAGTGTGCTTAATAATCCTATGGTTAATTATAATTGACATTTATATATGTTTTTTCAAAATTTTTCAATTGCCTTTTTAAAAATTTTGTTTAAATAGCTAATGTATTAAATTACTATAAATTTGTTTAAATCTATGGATTTATACACAAATAATTCTATAATGATGCCTATTGTACATAGTAAATGTCCATTCATACAAATATTTAATGAAAATGTTGAGCATTTAAAAATTGTAAAATGTTTTCAATTTTTTAAAGATATTGCTGAAAAACACATGGTAGGTAATTTAAAAAGATAAACATACCATTTTAAATTATCATTTTGGATATAAAAAATAAACATACCTAAAATTTTAATATTAATAAGATCAAAATATAATAAATTTAAGTTGACAACTATTCTTAATCACTAATATTTATTAACAATAAAATAAATAATATATATAAATATTGAAATATGGTAAGCAATATAATATACTGATATATGGTAAGTAGTATAAGATTTTAATTAGAAGTTTAAGACTTCTTATAATCAAAACAATAAATAAAGTTTCATGCTTATTCCATCGAAAACGAAAAGAAATAATTATTTTTTTGGATTCCAAGTAACATAAGACTCGATAAAAAAAGCTAAAGGAGTTTCGTATGTCTAGATTCTCAAGAAGGATCCTTACACATTCAAAGGCATCAATTGAAATAGTCAAAGATCTTGTCTCTGGTGTTGGGTTATTGACACCCTCTTCCAACAACTTCTTGGCTTTAACTAAACTAGTAGAAGACACAGTGAATGAAACTTTAGATGTAGTATGGATCACTGATTAATGCAGATTGCTGATATTTGAGCTATAGAGATCTAATATAATGGTACCTGGTATATAAATAGAGGGATGAAGGTGGTAAGTATTGATGTTGTTGTTCCTCCCTTACAACAACCACATCAATCTAAGTCCTACTTAACGACAACAATCAACTTCGTCCACTAATAAAGCAAGTCAATAACAACCCCCATCTGCCTCAACTAGTATTGAGGGATCTGTAGATTTGTAAACCTTTTGTACCTATAAATAGACTTATGCTCAAATATATATTTACATGTTTAATGTTTATTTTTTTATCATTATTCGTTTGTTGTCAGGTTCCAATACCGCCATTAGAAAAATAGGTAGAGTTATAACTAAAAGTTGTGAGTTGCAATGAATGAAATGTTGCAATGAACAATAAGTTGTCTGTAAATATTGATACCTTGCAAGGTCATCCTGTAGACAAGATTCAGTTGGCAAAATTATCTAGTGAGTTGGGAGTAATTTCTA
This sequence comes from Erythroxylum shatona, assembly GCA_027568895.1. Lineage (NCBI taxonomy): Eukaryota > Viridiplantae > Streptophyta > Magnoliopsida > Malpighiales > Erythroxylaceae > Erythroxylum > Erythroxylum shatona. The sequence goes on along the minus strand of JAOSBK010032775.1, from coordinate 2,889 downwards.
GGATTGAATTGCCTTGCCTATAGCATGTCAAACAGTTAAAGGAAGACAACTTGCTAGAGAATGCTTTGGAAAAGTTTAAGTAAAATTTCAATTTATTTAATTTTATGCAATATTGTTTTACTTATTTCAAGATTAATAACTTCTACTTTTTGTTCACAGATGCAGCTCAATATTGTCAATATCGATAATCCTGAAATTTCAAACTATATGACCTCATTGTTGAAAAAAAGGATCAAGGATCATCGGTATCAACAACACTGATATTACAAATCTTTTCCTTCAAATGAGGAGGTAAGAAGACATGTTCCCTAGCGAGTGACTATAGAAAATTGGATCCAAATGTGTGATTATCGGTCCTTTGCCAATGTTAAGTTTTATTTTCTTTCTCTTCACATTTGCTTTCATTAATCCTACTATACAATTTCATAACAATTTCTCTTCTTTATTTAGGAAAAGTGTGAGAAAGTCAAGGTTAACAGATGAAAAATGATAACTACTCATAACCAAGGCTCGAAATCATTTGTTTTCCAATGAAGTAAATACGTAAGTTCTTTCTTTACAAGTTATAATTATATAAGTAAACGCAATACTATTTATTTTTTGTTTTGTTTTTTTTTCATAAAATAAAGTCAGAAGAAACTATATGGAGAAGAGTGTGATAGGATCACACTCTACAAACTGACACACTATAATGAAGATAAAGGTTGGATGTCTAAAGAAGTGCACAATAATTACATAAGTATAAAATTTTGTTTAAATTTTAGGTTTATTTATTTATGTAGTACTAACCAATAATATTTTAATTAAATATTGATTTTTTAAAATTTTAGAATAAGATGCAGGAGTTGTTGCAAACATCAATGGTTGATGGAAATGAGCTAAATGTAGATGACATCTGCAATAAGATGTTTAGGACATGATCCAACTACATCAAAGGTCTTAGGTTTGGGACTAAGCCAACTACATCATCCTCATCAAGAACAACATATGTTGACCGCCTTGAAGAGGAGAACCAGTCACTTAAAGCTAAATTAGAATGTAATGAACAAAAGTTGGCCAAGCTTGAAAAGTATGTCAAAAAATTACTTGGCCCAAATTATGTAAGTGGTGAAGATGAATTGTAAATTTTATTTTAGGTATAAGTATTTTTAAATTTTGTAATTAACATATTGTACATTATCAAATTTAATGATATTTTATTTTTATATACAACGCTTCTAATTTTCAATTATTATTTTATTATATTTTTATGTAATAAATTATTTAACAAAATAATTTAAATATTACATACAATAATATGGATTAAAAATGTTACCACAAATTATAATTATCATGATATAATATATAGGTATAATGTGCATTAAAATTTTCAAAATATAGCTAAAAACTTTTAGTTACATTTTAAAAAACATAGCAAAAAATATGTGGCTACGATTATGAAAATGTAGCAAAAATTTTTGGCTACGTTTTCTAAAACATCTCCAATAAGTTGTGGCTATGCTTTGTTTTCATAGCTAAAAGTATTCGCTAGGATTTAAAAAATGTAACTAAAAACTGTTAGCTATGTTTTCATAGTCGTAGCTAATAACTTTTAGCGAAGAAAAGAAAGCTTAGCTCTAAGTTATATGCAATGATTTGGAAAATATTGCCTATACCTTTTCATTATGAAAACCAATAGTATCAAAAAATAATTAGTGACGATTTGGTATAAACGTCACCTATAGTTTTTTCTTATGGGGATTTGGCGATGAAAACAAATGGTCACTAATTAGTATTGGCAACAATTTTTTTGTCTATTAGCGACAATTCGAATGTTAGCGACGAAAAATCTGTTGTAGTTATTTATAAGAGGATAACCCTCATGTTTAATATTATAGCCTACAAAATAACAAAATCGTGTTATTGACCCCAATTTGGTATACTCATGAGATTAAAGAGAATCGAGTAAATACTACTAAGTGTTTTAAGCATATCATTTTCAAGAGTATGATTATACAAATATTAGGAGAAATATACCACTGATTACGGAGGAAGTGCAACTGATTGTGTAGACAATAATAGAAACAATTTCTCTTAAAAAATTTCAGCACAAGATGAGAAGATAAAAAAGGTTATAGCCATATTTATAATATATTTGTTTTTGCTTTATGTATGCCTGTTTTGTGGTAATGTTTCAAGATAAGATCTTTGAACTGTTATTTTATTTTGGGATAAAAATTAAATGAGAACGATTAATTTCTTTTGTATTTCGTGGCTTTCATCAAAAGAAAATTAAGTAAAAATTATATTTACAAATCATAAAAGTTTATGGAAGATAACTCGGACCTGCTTCACTTAAAATAAATTCATAAAAAATATCTAGAATAATCATTAATAAAAATTATAAAATAATTTGAGCTACTATTAAAATAATGAGACCAAACTCCAAATATCATAAACGGACTGGGTCAAAGAGGGTAGTAGAAACAAAACTGCTATTAATAAAAGGTAAAGTATGATATTTTGAAAGTTGACATGAAACATTATTTGTTTTCATATGATCGAAATAACTACTAAAAATTAAGGATTTCAATTTAGTATTAAAAAGATGAATTAAATGAGTATGCCAAATATGAGAAGTAATAGATGCAATAAGGTTGTTAAAAGGAAGACAAAGAGAAATAATCTTAAATAAGAAAACAACTTTAGGTATGATCTCAAAGATCTTCTCTATCTATGAATCAAGTACGAAACAACCACAACTTAGAAAATAAACATTAATATCAAGTTCATATATGTAACATCCCGTCCCCAAATGAAGGGTGAGGACCCGAAATATTGTACAAGTGTGCTCAAGGAGAGACAAAAGAAATGCATTGGTTTTGCTCATGCATCTTATTAGCATACATG
>JAOSBK010032774.1:0-10587 GCA_027568895.1 Erythroxylum shatona | reverse complement strand
TTGTCCTTGGAAAAATTATGATAAAACCAATGTCAATTTGCAACAATTTTACCACCAAATTGTATAAAGTATGAGCTCATGCAAGGGACTAATTAAAGCACAAAAATCACAAAGTAAGAGCCAAAAATACAATAAATACTAAAAAAAAATGTAGCCAATCTATATAATAAACTTGGGCTCAATCAACCTCACCTATTGAAGAGGCATGGTTCTTAGTGACTTGCTCAAATTTGCTTTCAAGCCTCCTATGTGCATCCTTTATGCCTATAATTTTATCTAAAATCCTATCCAACTTGGATTCCATTGAGCTTAGTTTATCTTGTTGGAAGCCTGGTTGTCCTTGAGGCCTGAACTGTCTTCCACCATTATTTGTCTATGAGAAGTTAGGGTGATTCTTCCACCCAGGGTTATATGTGTTGGAGTAGGGATTGTTTCCCCCTCTTCATTCATATTGAGTTCCAATATAACTAACTTACTCTGGATCACTTTCCTTCATCAAGAATTAGTCCACCGTATCATAGTCCATCTGTCCATAAAGCTAACACTTTAGTTGCAAGGTTGTTATAGAAGTTGAGGATGAAGTCTTCATGTTGTTGAGCTGCGAGTTAAGTTATCAATTTTTGCTTGCATCTCCTTCATTTGATTAATAGCTACAATTCCTTTTTGTTCTCATAAAGTAGTGGTTTGTCTACTCCGCTTATTTGTTCATAGGTAACTATTACTTGTCATCTCCTCTATCAGCTCTTCTGCTTCATCTACCGTCTTTCTCATCAATGATCCTCTTAAAGCTACATCAATCGTGCCTCTTGTATGTAGAGTTACTCCATTATAGAATGCTTGTAACAAAAATTCCTTGGGTAAGTTATGGTGAGGACATTTTCATTGCAAATCTTTGCATCTTTCCCACACTTCATAGATACAATTCCCCGTCACTTTGCTGAAAGTTGGTAATCTCCTTGATAATCTTCATGGTCTTAGTAAGGAGAAAATACTTGTCTAAAAGGCATGAACTAGTTAATCCCAAGTTGTTACAATGGTTGGGTTGAGAGAATGATACCAGGGCTTTGCTCTATCTCTTAAGGTAAAAGGAAAGAGCTTGATTCTTACTGCATCCTCCAACATCTAATGGTACCGAAAGGTATCACATATTTCAAAGAAGCTCACTATATATGTGTTGGGATCTTTATTCATTATTCTATAGAACTGCACGTTCTGTTAAAGCATGTTTAGGAGGGCTAGTTTAATTTCGAAAAAGGTTGCTTGTACGGGCGACCTAGCTACTCCTTGGTTAGCTACATTGAACCCTAGTATTATAAAATCCATAAGGGTTTACTGTTGACATCCTTGGTTTGCTTGATGGTCCAAATCTTGCTAAAATTCCTCAGCCATTGTTGCTTTCACACCTTTTTATTCTTCTTCACACCGAGCTTTACTTGTTAATCGTTTTAATCGAGTGATATCTAATTCTAAAGTTTTAGCTGCATGATTCAATCTTCTCATAACTCTTGTGTTCATGCAAGAGCGTGAATTCAGAAATAGAAAGGAACAAAAATAAAAAATAAAACCTAACTAATGCCTTAAATTAAAGAATTAAACTAATCGACTCCCCGGTAACGACATCAAAAACTTGATCGGGTGTTGATGTATGTAAGTTTTAATAAAACCCTCGATAATCTGCAAGTGCACAATTCGTTAGTGTAGTACTTAAGGTGTCGATCCCACGATGAGGGATAATCTAATCTTAAAATCTAAACTCAGAACAAATCGCAAAAATTCAAATATAACGAAACTAAAATGAGAATTCAATTCAATCAATCAATTCAAAATAAGAATTGAACACGAAAATATTAATAATTCAACAATTGGCACACACACCCAATAATCAACTTAAAGGAATTATCAATTGAAAAAAAGAAAATTTTACCTATCTTTAATGCTAACCTAATTGATTATGAATATTTCTGATTGTACATTTGGTAATGTTTGAATATTTTGACTGTTATAGAGGCGCATTTGGAACGTCAACCCACAGACGTTGCCGAGACTTCCAGGCATTAGCTTCGAAAGCAAATGATGAGTGACCTAGACGGTTCCTCAATTATTATTTGTTTATGCTTATACTCCTGTGGTGAATAATGGTGGGATTGTGTTGTGATTATTTGTTTATCCTGTGGTGATAAACATCTTGCATAATGTAAACACCATCTGTGTTTAACATAGACAACTGCATTAATGCAGCGTTCAATACAAGAGAGGAAAGAAAGGGTTTTACAGAGGTTTTAAGTGAATAGGGACATGGATCAAAAAGTAATTCGTCACATCAAGCTACAATAGGGGAGAGGAGCATGAAAGAGAAAATAGAGAGGAGAGCTACATGAGAGGGTAGTTGAAGAATAGAACATGGTGTGAGAGAGCAGTGAAGAGAGCTTACGAAAGAGAGGTGGAGGTATAGTGAAAGGGGTCTTCATCTAGGGACATTGAATGTGGGCTAAAGCATTTTTTTTAGGAGAGATTCATAGAAGACTAAACGTCCCAATGCCAGTTCAGTGGCAACATTGACGCTAACGACCCGGGTTAAGTATTTATTAATTTTTTGTTGTTTCTTTCTCTCATTAGAAATTGATTGTGTTATACTATGTTAATTGATTTGGATATTGTGTATGGATAATCGGATCTTCATTATTGTCGAGTTATTTATGTATGAACCCATTGGGTATTATGAAAAGATGATTTTAATTCATTTATTGAATTGTTTAATTGCAAACTCAAGGGTAGAATTTCGATATAATTCGTAATTGTTCTGTTGAAAGTCAAAAATAGCAACTAATGATTTGTAATCATTAGAGATAACACTACCTAGGTTAAATGACTCATCATATGTAGTTATTGCCTTGATTAATCAGTTTTCTTAATTCGTAATGCTACTGCCTAATTAAATCTAGAGATCGTATCCTAGGTTATTTAGTGGTAAGATTTAATTAGCGATCGTATCTTGATTAAACAAAATATAAGGAAAAATTCAAGTTAATTATTTACCCATGATTAATAATTGCTAGAATAGGTTTGAGAACAACAAATCAATAAAATATGTTTAATTAGGATGGTGGCTGAGATTGAACTAAAGAACCGGGTCTCTACTGAATTTAGCACTTTTATCAATTTTTCTGCATGTTTTCATTAGGTTAGTTTTATTTTATTTTCTTATTCCAAAATCCAAATCCCCTTTTCCTAAATGCTAATTAGTTTCATTTCATAAACTTTGAACACTCTCTCTATAAGATTGGCCTAGACTCACCACTACTATAGTAGTAATTTAGTTTTTATTTTGACTAGTGTAACGACACGCTATCAATTTTGGCATTGTTGTCAAGGGAGTGTGGTGTTTTAGTTTTATTTGTGATTTAATTGGTGTTTTATATAAATTTTTTTGTAATTGATTTTTTTAGTTATTTCATGATCTTTTCATTTTTTTTATTTCGTGTTTGTGAAAAAAACTTGATATGGATGGAAGTAATTTCTTTTATAACTCATATTTTTAATCCTATAACAATGTTCAAACTAATCAACCTAACTTTTGTTATCGATGGGATAATCATCAAAATTATGTTCATGATAGTTTGGAGGACACAAAGCAATTACCGTGTGGACCAAAAGCTTCTTGTGAAAACTCATGTACATCTCTAAAAGAAATGCTTAGTGTTATACCTTCTAATAATCTTCAGATTCAATAAGATATGCAACAGTTTCAACATAATATGCAACAGTTGTTTCAGCAATGTGTACAGCAAATCCAACAGGATGCTTTGCAATTTCTTTAAGATGCATTGCCTTAATGGGGAGATATCAATCATTTAAAACTGCAAAACAAAGAGGAGTAGCTGTATTAACCCGAGATGTACCCAAAGGATATTTGTGTGGAACCGTACAAAGTGATGAGGAGTTTGAGAATTTTAAGGTCAGCCCTCAATAAATTACTTGTGTTAAAGAAGTTGAGAAGCAACTCGAAGCCAAAAGGGACACATCTTTTGGCTCAAAGGTAAGTATTGAGTCCATGATTATTTTTTTACACTAACTCTTTACCTTTACATAACAGATAGGAGGAATTACATGATGAAGAAAAAGGTGAAGAGACGTTCGAAATATTTCCGGAGGGCATGGACTTAGTCAGGATTGAGAATCTAAGGATAGGGAAGATGCTGAACAAGGATGATGATCAACTAAGACCCTATTCGGAACTACCTCACGTGGAAGTGGCACTAACTGTAATACCTGAAGATCACAATTTAGTCATGTGAGGAGAAGAAGGAGTCGAGCCAGTGACCTTAAACAAAGGAACTTTTTGGGAGGCAACCCAAGGGAAGTAAATTTATTTTCTTTTACATTTTTGCATTACTTTTTATATGCATATGTGTTTTTTAATTTGTTTGTTTTACTTGTTTTAAAGTTTTCAATCAAAATGAGAGAAAGAATAAACAAATCAAACAAACATTTTCTCATTTTATATTGCTTCTGGGATTATATAGTCATGATTACAGTGTGGATTGACTAGAGAATCTCGTACCAATTCTAGCATGTACTTTTACTCTTCTGATTGGTCGATATACATTATCTTTAAAAGAGTACTAACTAATGGTTGACAAAGCTGGTGAGATTTTGAACCTTATTTGATTGACACATCCATATCAGTCTCATTGCCTTTTGATAGTGTGTGACCTTCATGACATATACATTATAATTTTGCTTTGAATTTCTATTCGGGACCATATTTTTATCACATGCATTAACATGGAAATGATTAGGCATTCTTGTTTAATAAGCTATATTAGCAAAATAACCTATTGCGCCCGCCCCCAGCATAGTCCCATGCAAGCACTGCTGGAGAGAATGTGCCTCCTATATAGGACCATGCACTGGTTGATCCTCTTGCACCAACAGTACAATCCCATGCAAGTCCAAATTCCTAGATGTCACACTAAGAGCCTCCTTGGCCTACAACACAGTATATGAAAGAAGCAGAAATTCATCTACTTTAACCTGATCCACACTATATGCCTTCTGTTTCTAATCAACTGCAGGAGCCACCTGTTGAGGGGCCTTTGTCTCCTCACAGTCAGCTAGCCAAATCTTAGCCCACTATTCTGGAACATGATCGGTCTCTCTTGGATGTGGAGTCTGAGTACCCAGTGATAGACTAGGCTAAGCAGATGGATGAATTTCACCTTTCAACACATCCATGAGTGTGCTTTTAGGACCTAATGTGGTCGTGTCAGCCCTCCAGATGGATCATTTGGGAGATCAACAGTGGGAGACAAAAAATTGTCATAAATCATATAATAAGCGAGACTATGGTCACTCTTCTATGAGGACTAGGTCCCAGGCTCATCTTTCTAGGGTTTTTAATGATGATTAACGACCTTTTTTGGAATGTTCAGGGAATTGGTAACTTCTCATCACTTCGAATTTTAAAGAGGTTAGCTCATGTACATTTGCTTTCATTCACTACTTTGATGGAACCATTAGTATAATGCAATAAACTAGAGGAACTTAAAACTCGATTGGGTTTCCTCGGAGTTTTTTATAATTCTTCAAGTAAAATTTGGATTTTTATTTAACATGGATATAATATGCTTATGAAAGAGTCATTTGATCAATTCATATACCTTGAGGTTATAGATGGTAATGGTGGTTTTAAATCCTTCATTATGGCTGTGTATGGTAAATCATCCAGGGCTAAACGAGCAAATTTGTGGTATACTATGACCTGTTTGCATAATTTTTATTCACATGTCCCTTGGCTGGTCGGGGGGAATTTTAATGTTATTTCCTCCGTTGATGAGTATATGGGGCATTCTTCACCAGTTATTGTGTAACATCCTATCCCCATATTAAGAGTTAGAACTCAAAAGTAAGGTACATGTGAGATCAAAGAATGATTACAAAAAAACATTCTTCATAATCATACATATTGTTAGCATACACACATGTATATTTGAATTTTTGCACATATTAAAATGACTATACATGAATTCATTGACCTTCCGGGTATAATTGATTATAAATGTGATTATGTGAGAATTTTGAATTAATTGTATTGAAAATCGATGTTCAGAATATATGAATTGATTTAGAATTTTTGATGAATTTTAAGGAAATTTTTCGAAAATGTTGAGTATTATTAGACTAAGAAAAATGTCATTTAGCGAGTAAATTGATGGAAGGAAATAGAAATAAGAGTCAAATGATATTGTAGAAATTTTATAGATGACTTTAGAATTTTTGAGAAAATGATATTGAAAATTTAGAGACAATTGAACCAATTGATAAGTAACATGTGTCACTTGTCTTGTTTAAATTGTACTATGAAATTCGATTTGAAAGACCCAGTTACTGTGTGGATCTTCTCTCTTCTTCATGATTTTTATTTATCTTTTGGAAGTTTCATTCTTTTAGAAAAAACTCTTACCCTCACAAAGAAAATTTTGCTATCACTTTTCACTCACCATCTCTTTTTGTTATCTTCTTCACTATAACCGAAATACCTAACCCTATAACTCTTGACTGTTAATGATCGGGTGCTATTAGAAAGCTAGGGATCATATGATTTCAAAGATTTTGGAGCTTTAGACAAGTAAGCAATTTATGGTTCTTTATGTTTGCATAAGATGAAACATGCATCAAGTTAGTTATACGTTGAAGTTATAAAATGAAAATGTACATGTGCTGAAACTTGAGTGAAAAACTAGAGCATACAGCATGTGTTGATTTTCAAATTTGAGGATAAATATGTTACAAGATAGTGCAGAAATCATTTCTGAATTAGAAAGATCAATGAAAATATGTACGAGAAGAGTACAAATAGTTATGAAAGATTAAAGCATATATGCTTTGTTTTCTTCTCACTGTATATATATAGATTAAAGTTGGAGAATAGTTGTATGATGAAAGTCTGAGGTGGGGAAGATCATATAAATGATAGTTAGAGGAAGAGAATTAAGAAAATGTATAGGATAAGGAGATAGAAAATGTACAAAAAATGATGAAGTGCAAAACTTGAAGGGGATGAATAACTGATATTTGTTTTGTGATGATTTTGATAAATTTGAGTAAAATTTTATATTTAGGGGTACTATGAATTTGTGGTAAATTAGTTGAATGAAAATGGAGTGGAAAAACTAGAAATGAAAATTGAAGGGTTGAATTTATTGAAGAAAGGCCCGTAGAGAAGTTGGCTGTGAATGAAACAAAGAAAATATAAAAAGAGGTAAAATTTTTGATATGAAATTCCTTGATTAAATTGTATTGATCTAGGAAGATTTTGATAAAATGGTCTTCATGGAAGTTGTATATCTTTCTTTTAGCTTTCTATTGATATAAAGTTTGCAATTTTTGGAGTTTTGGATCAAAAGTTATGGAGGTTTGAAGTTGGATATGTGACTAAGGAAATTCAGACTTTAGCATTAGAGTCGCTATCGTGCATTAGGTTTAAAGGTGAAAGTTGCGATCGTGCACAAACATGATTGCGACTTTGAAGGGTTGATGGTGAAAATAGCGATCGTGCATATGCACGATCATGAGTTTGGAATGTTGAGATGCAGATGAACATCCGTTGGTTTTTTGGTTATATCTTCTTCGTTTGATCTCCAAATGACATGAGACTTAGACTATTAGACTCGTACGACATTGCTCTACCAATCCACCAAAAATCATAGCCATCTGAACTAAATTGAGAGAGACTGAGTGATAAACATGGATGGGTCTGACTAGTACACTTTCAGCCAATTTTTGTCTTTATCTCTCACGCCTATAACTTCTCACCTTCACACCTGTGACTCATGCAAGCCCATGAGTTTTCTCCCTCACCCCTATGACTTTAATTGCAATGGCTGATGTTTAATTGTCGCATTAAGTTACCGTTCTCTGCAATAGTAACCATGACTTGATTTTGATCTAAACCTTCGAGAGAAATTTGAAAACTGAATAGTCTTGCTTCTTTTGACTATAACTTCTTCTCTAGACCTCCAAATGACTTAATTCTTGATCTAATAGATTTGGAAAAGATTGACCAAATGAAAGTGTGGGAATCTGTTGGATCAGTATAAATGGAAATATTTTACTAAACATACTTTAGTATTTTGATTATAATTGGATCTGTAGTATTCCAAATGAGATGATTATTAATGTGGCGTAAACTAGAGTCATGGGTTACAAACTATATGAAGAACTCAAATTCTAATTCAGCCTTTAAGATGTTCAATTTTTGATGGAAATTATGCATAGTATATTGTACTAGAATGAGAACAATTCAAAAATGTTTGAAGTATGACTTTCAAATTACTGAATCAAATTGAATGATTGTGCTATCATTAGAAACTTAAGACAATAAAGAACACTTCTCTAATAGAAAGTGTTACCAAATTACTTCATTTACTAATCTGAATGATCACAAAAAATTAACCTAAAGGTTTGGATTTTTGGAAGTGATATAGGAATGAAATGAGAGTTGGATAATTGTTTGGTCCTGTAATACTAAAATTTCATTAATTAGTGAATTGTTGGTATTAAAGTACCAAAGACATTTGTAAAATGGAGATGATGTGGTTCATTTGGTTAAAGTTATGATTCGAAGAAGAGAAGTAAAGTGTAGCTATTTTAAATGTATGAGAATTTGATAATAAGAACAGGTAATGCTAGAAAAGAAATGATGAGTGATTGAGTTATGAAACGAAAATGAGCATGAGATATGCAGTTTGATAAAGTACTAGGGATCGTCTTGAGCTTGTGTTGTACATATTCCATATTACAATTGTGCATAAATAAATGCTTAAAATTGTGTAATTACTAATATGTGTGATCAGGTGGTTAGTCTTTGGGTTATTTCCTTAGAAACCGAATCAAAAATTTAATTCCAAGGATTGCAATATAGAGTGCAACCTAGTGCAAATGATCTAAGCTAGCCTAGTTGTCATGGAATGCAAACTAAATTAGTTAAGGTTTTGGATTTTTTATAAAACTAAGTAAATTGAACTAAATGAAAGAAAAGTATATAAAAATGTATTTTTGGATTTTTGGGAAATGAAAAGCGAAAACTCAAACGATGATCAAATATGATAAAATCCTCTTGAAAACGAGCTTTGGCTATCATAGTTCAAAACAAATATTTTTGGGAGCAAAAGTCACTAAGTTTTCAAATGATAAACCTTAAAGAACTCTTTAAGTCCAAGGTTTTACTCAATGAACTCCATTTCTTAAAATCATGTTGAATGCACCTTATTGTGTGTAATGGGTAAGTTAATGTAAGTGGTTAATTGGGATCAAGCATCATCTCAATATCAAACACAACTAGGCAGATAAAAGAGAATTAACATAATCACCAAATAAGACATATATGAGACTTCATATATTCAAGCTCAAAGTTCTACATCAACCAATCCATAACACAATACATTGCTAAATACTTGATTAAACTATAATCAAGAAAATCCAACTATAAAGCACAAATCCTAACTCTGGAGTTCATAACAATGTAGTTAAACATAAATGAACTACTCCCCTTTGAAGCCCATTGAACTTAAGCCATCACTACATCATCAAGAGGAAAAGGTGCTTAGCCAAGCATCACTCCGGGAGCACTCACAACTATAAACACACCGATAGATCCCATGGCAACAGCTAAAATTGATGAAAGCGACAATGAAAAGTGAAGTGGATTGATGTATGAAGGTTGAGAGTGAAAGAGAGACGAGAAGTGTATGTATGAGATGTGTGTCAGCTCCCTTTTCGCTAAGAATGTTCTCTGCACAACCTAATTTAGCATGTTTTTAAACATTGGGTCAGTGGGTCGAGTCAAACAGTGAGAGATTTTTTCAAATATGTTTCGAGTTTTTGACAGTTCGCCATGGTGACAGGTAAGTTTGTCGCGGTGTACTTTTCCCTAAAGGTTTTGTGTGTATTCTGGATCCTTTGCCTCGATGTATGAATTAATCTTTGCCGCGGTGAAATTTTCCCAAAAGCTTCAACCCATATTTCTTGGTACTTCGTCGCAGCGATAGATACATTGCCGCGACGAACTTTTCCCAAAAGTTCTGGTCTCCTGTTGACTTCAATTTAACACATTGACTCCCTTCTACTTGAGGTTCCTACAATCAACAATAGCAATTTGCAGTATCAATTGTTCTCAGAAAAATTAAAAAGTGCAATTAATACCAATTGTGACAGTTTTTACTATCAAATTGCTTAAAATAAAAGTGCACACTCAATGGTTAATTTAAGCACAAAATCAAGAATTAGGAGTGAAAAAGTATAGTAAAGGCCATGAAAGTATCACCAAATTATATAATAAACTTAGGCTCAATCAAATTACTCCACACTTAGACCTTTGTACTCCTAGACAAAGTTTATAAGAGTCAAAGAGACACAGGTGTAAAAGAAAAATTTTAACCATGCTTAAAACAATCATAGGAAATTGGAAAAAATCAACCAAAGCATACTGAAAGAGTGATAAGAAAATAAACACTATAAGAATTTAATCCAAGAGATTGAACAAAAGAGATTTCACTCAAGGTAAGGTGTTTGCTCTCATCTCACTTG
>JAOSBK010032773.1:0-10589 GCA_027568895.1 Erythroxylum shatona | reverse complement strand
ATTGAGTGAAAGGCAAAATGCCTTATATTTGTGTGAAAATAATCATGTGGTACTTCTGAATGTGCTATTATGATATACCTGTGAAATGTTTGAATATTGCATGAATTGAGTGAACCATCGATGATGGTTACCTCACCAAGTTCGCAAACTCACCCAAAATTGCAACTTATTTTTCAGGACCGAGAGAGTAGACTCTTAGCTCCAGAGGGACTTTTTCTGCCGTGTAGATCGTGTTGACAAGAGAAGTCATGGCTCACAGGTCGGTCAGCTGGGATTTGTTTTTGGGGATGACCTAGTTAGACTTTTTGTATTAGGTTTCTTTTGGAGTGATGTATAGACAGTAAATAATGACAAATATGTACATTTATGGTTTCTATGAAATGAAATGAGAAAGCAAATTTTGGTTTCAAAAAAATTACTAATTGTTATACTGATGTTTATTATGATGCCATGTGAAGTGTTATAGTGATTGTTTGTAGCTCACCCTTATCGTAGGATATGTATCGGAATGACCTACGGGCGTCTTGGTGTATACCCTATGGTAAGGGGGCGCTACAATTAAAGATGCTTCATTCATCAAATCAAAAAGAAGATGATTATACGTACATGTTTATCCAAAACTTCTTCAATCACCATGAAACCCTAGCTTAGAAATCCTTAAAAATCAAAATGATTCTTTAGTTCTTCCTTTCTTCCCACACAAGCCCTACACAAATCCATTTTTCTAAAACCTTTTCTAACAAAGAAAGAAGGAAAGATGATTACCTTGGCAAATCCTCTTCCTTCTTCTTCCTTCCACGTTTTCTTCCTCTCCCTTTCTTTCTTATTTTCCTTTCTTTCTTCTCTCAAATGCAAGACACATATTCTTCTTCTTCTTTTTATACTCTTAATGAGTGTGCAATGTCCATTTTGCCCCTTGCCTAATGCCTTACATCTTATAACCTTAAGTGTCATGCCCAATTTGCCCTTATAACATCTTACTACTTTAATACTTCAATTCAATTAATTTATGTCATAAAATCTTGCCAACATTAACATAATAATTAACTCCACAAAATAATCCCTTAAGGACCTCATAATTTATTTAAATCATGCTTATTCCTCAAGAAAAAAATTAGGGGGCCAACATTTCTCCCCCTCTTAAAAGAATTTCGTCCTCAAAATTCTTATCTAACTAATTCATAGGTAGGGGTATGCTTCCTCTGTTTTCCATTTAATTTCATCACTTAAATAATTTCTTTCAAATCACCCTAGTTAACGAATTCAAAACAATACTTCCATGACTTATTCAGATATCACACTATCTTATCTGTTTCCCTAATATATATTTCAGATTACTCACAATTTTCACTTCCTGAGTTGATAACACCAATATCATATCATATCAATATTCTTAGAATACTCACATATATCACAATACTAATCTAAGGCATCTTTCATTAGTAGCATTTCTCATAATTATTCACAAATTTCACTTCTTATGCTGACATTTCATCTATGTCAGATTATATTAATATTTATTAATATACTTACAATAACACATCGTTGTTGGTAATACCAACTCATAAGTCATGGTCCAGTTCTTAGTAACTTCATATGGACCACTACAATTCAAGCTTAATTAATTCTTTATCCTAACCTGAGCTCATCTTGTACTCACTGTAAGCATGCCTTGGGAAGGTGATACTCTCGGAAACATTTTATCTTTTGCTTCATATTTCACATCTCTTAGTATCAGTACATTTAACTCTTATATATATCTCACTGTGTTCCATGTCTTTGGCATAGATCTACCAAATTCATTCATCTTTCTTGAACCACTTAATTTCTAATACTGATCGATTTCACTTATTAACATAATCATCACAAAACAAAAACGAACGACTCTTTCTGTCATCTAACTCCTCATACAGTATTCCAATGAAATAACTATAATAAAGTGATGCTTAAAGTCAATCAAAGCTGTACATTGATCTCATATTCCTATGAACTCCCAAAATTATAAGCCTTAAGCATATCTCTGACAATTAAGACCATCAACAATTTTATTTAATCACTTGATTCTACATTCTTAGCTGCCAAATGATATTTCGGCGTATTCCTACTAGGATGAATATCATAAGTTACCATTTATACTTTCTAACAATCTCTTTGCTTTATCATCTTTAACAATTACACATACTTCTTATTTCAATCACAAGGTATCATTCTTCCTATTCGAACTCAAAATTTGTATTCATTTTGATTTCTTAGTAAGATTCACAATTTCTGAATCCTCAATTTGGGCTTTGTTCATGCAAAACTGATCTTAAATTTTTAGTGACAAATCAATTTGCCCAAAATTTAACTCCATTCTATACTCTTTATTGCACTAGATTTGCTAACCTCAATATCCAAATTTGTGATACACTGCTATTGAATTCTCTATTCGATGCATCTGATTACAACATTAGCTTTACTAGTATAGTACTCACTTGTACAATCATAATCCTTCGAATAACTCTATCTATTGTCTCAGTATTATATTCAATTCTTTCAAGCAATCACTATCGCAGCAAGTTTCAATTCATGTATCAAACAATCAACCTATGAGGTTTCAATTGTCTCCATGTATATGAATTCACTTCATTTTGCTGCGTTGGATCTTATCCTGATCTCTTATACAAACATCATGGTATACTACAAATTCTCCAAATTCAGACGATATAATTAATATTGGTGTTATAATTCCTAAAAAAAAATTTACTTTTGTCACTTATACGATTTACTCATTTTTTCTCAAGAAATCAGACTATTCTTCTCAACTCTTCGAATACACTTAACATATCATCAAACTTTGCTTGGATCACTTTAATCTTTAATACCATAGTATTGTTGGGGCATTTGTTAACTCAAACAAATATTATCAAACTCCATGTGCCCCGGATTAGTTCTCGTATTCCTTAAATAACTGATTCCTTAATGAGGTAATATTATCTCTTGTTATTTTCAATTTCCCAATTGTTCTACCTTTCTTGACTGATTTTCTCCATTCTTTAGATTTCCTCATATTTCACATTGATGTATTCTAATGTCTTCATACTTGTTTCTCCACACACTCTAATTTATTTGCAATCTTAACTTCCTGTGCTTGCAACACCTTCATCAGGTCAAATTTGCATCTCCCGAATATATTCACTCAAAACATAACGTGAACCTATAGACTCCTCATATTGGCAATCAATGTCTCCTCAAATTTAGGAATCCACTCTCCTAGTTGGATACTTTACATCAAACAAAACACATACTTTTTCAATAACATATTTTACCTCTTTTGCTTGATTCTTCATTAGGGATAGGACTCTAATACTCACTTTCGAATTATTACATATTCATTTCTGACTTGTTCTTTCATTGATCATCCTTAATGTCAACTGTCTGATCTGCTTAACCTAATTCAATGAAATTCTTCTTCAAAAGAAGATTTCTTACTACTATCATTTATACTATTCGTGCAATCTTTATCAATCAATTGTTATCATCATTGCATTATCAGCCATTCTTAATTCCTCAAGAAGACCAATTTCTATCGTTCTTACAGGGTCATAATGTTCTAATTACCGAAACTCAATAAAGTGATAAACAAAATTACTATCGCATATGCATAGGTGTGCATCATCAAAGTCATGCCATTCTGTCCCTAGATTTATTCCTGAAAATCACCAATTTATATCTTACACAAATGATACTTTAATCTCAATTGATCTTAGACAACATTTCTCTCTTTATTAAACATACTAACACCGATTGTATTATAGTTTTCCAGAATTCACCTTTTTTTGATGCTATATCATTTCATAATGAATCAACTACCATATTGAGTGCATTTAATCTTCTCATTTGATTTTTCATCCTTTTCTTAATCTTACTCATGCATAAATCCCATCTTATACACACTTTTAACTTTCCCCATACTACATATCCTTTCATTCATCTCATGTAAAGTCATTTATGTCTATTCCATTTCCCTTTCTCTGTTTCCTCATTTCTGTCTCAATTTCCTATTATCATTCATTTCATCTTCCACTTGTATATCCTCAATCAATTCAAAATTATCAATGCATAATAATTATAAAATTATGATCTCAAGTCCATTAATATTTTTTTACTGCGGATCATAACTCTTGTCACATTAATTAAACAACCACTTCGGTTCCAATTTCTTCTTCTTAAGATCATAACAAGGTTATGTTTTCATTGCATTCTACTTGTACACTCTAATCTCACCGTTCCTACTTATATCCTTATATTCCTCAAACAATATATGACAATACATTCGTATCAATATCACTTTCGAAAATATATCACCACAGTACAATATTGATGTCATATTCGATAATACATCCTCCAATACAATTGCATTGAATCATTATTTATCATATCAAAACATATACTATTTCCCATTTCTATTTATCCACAACTTTTATTTTCTCACTTTTTGACAAATCATTCTCCTTCTCACTGTTTCCATTAGCTTAAACTCTTAACAATTGTTCATGCATGTAACTCATGCACATGTGCCCATATAAAATCCTAATTCTGGCGCTCTGATACCAAACATGTTGGATCCCAAAACCGAAGTCCAACTCTTGCGAAAAAATCATAAGACTTGAGTTGTTTCCAATTAAAAACACCTTAACCATTATCAACTCAACTTCATGCTTTGTTACCAAAACTGTTGGGTCTTGATTTTTTGGAGCGCAACTCTTAAAACTCATGTAAAACTGTGAATGTCTTACAGTCAAAAACCCTTCATTTGGAAGGAAAAATCCTTTGGAAGCAACTAACGGGCTTTGCTGCGGTGAGCACACGCGAGAAAATCCCCTGACCCTTTGGGAATTTTACGACACGGTGAACTATTTAACTTTTACCGTGGCGAACATGAAATTTTATTTTCTCCACGATGACCATTTGGTCTCGCCTTGGCGAACTCACCACACCCATAAAAATAAAAAGCTTCAGGTAAATTACGCCGTGGCAAGAAGCTTAACTTCACCGCGGCGAAGATTGTCAGAAAATCACACCGAATTTTCTTTCATCTTTCCTAACCTTAATTTCAGTCTAAGTTGTCTCAAATTTACTTCGTAAAAATCTTAAAACATGGGAAGAATATTTTCCATTAGTTGAATTTTCATACAATAGGAGCATACATTTTACTACTGGTTATTCACCTTTTGAGATTGTTTATGGTTTTAATCCGTTAACACCTTTAGGTTTGTGTCCTTTACCTTTAAGTGAGATAACTAGTACAGATGGACAAAAGAAGGTAGATTTGGTGCGTAACATTCATGAGAAGGTGAGACGACACATAGAGAAGTGGAATGAAGCATATGCATAAAGAGCTAATCAAGGGCGAAAGTTGATGCAATTTGAGCCTGGTGATTGGGTTGATTGCATTTCAGGAAAGAGAGGTTTCCTAAGAAAAAGAAATCTAAGTTGGATCCTAGAGGTGATGAGCCTTTCCAAGTCCTTGAAAAGATTAATGATAATGCCTACAGGATTGATTTGCCAGGTGAGTATCAAGTATCTGCTATGTTTAATGTTGCCAATCTCTCTCCATTTGACAATGCAGGGGTTGATTCGAGCACGAATCCTTTTGAAGAGGGAGGGAATGATACAAGAAGCCATGGCAATAGAGATCAAGGTGCAACACACCAAGACAAGGTTACTTTGCCAAGTGTCTACCTATTACAAGGCAACGTGTAGCAAGCCTTAAACAAGCACTTTAAGGGTTTGTTCAAAGTCACATTATATCTTACCTTAATGACAAGACCGAACCATCCATGGAGAATTTAAGTGGTATAGTCAAGCTTGTGATTCTTCTAGAGAGGGCATGTAGAGGGGCTAATACTTAGCCAAATTTCAAGACAAGTTCAATTATTCTTATGGAATTATTTTAATACATTGGGCTTGTTATTTATCCTTTGTGTATTTATTAGTACTTGCCTTAGTTTATTTAAAGCTAGTTTTGGACAACCAAGCGTGTGGGCCTAAATAGAGTGATCCATTAGGCCCATCCTCCTCCCTTAGGTTTATTGAAGTTATTTTGGTCTTATTTAAGTCAGTTTAGCCTAATCCTAAGTGGATTAGGATTAGATTGCATTATTGGGCTATAAACTCATAAACTAGTTAGGATTAGGCTTGTTTTAGCATTAAAGGGTCTTGTAACATATTCCTTTTAGGTTTAGGACGTGGGCAAGGGTATAAATACCTTATTTTATCCTTGCAAACATCAGATTTGGTTGATTAACAAAATTGAGAGATATTCTCCTTAAGAAAGGTGTGTTCTTCTTATTGTTACTTCAAGGATTGAATCACTTATCAAGGTAATGTGACGTGTTCAATTCTTTCGTTTTCTTTGGGTTTGGGTCTGAATTTCATATAATTGGGGTTTAAACTATCAAGTTCATAGAATAGAAAGATTGGGGTTTTGATTCAATAGGATTAGAGTCTAGAACCTTGTTTTCTTGGGGTTTCCGTATCAGTTGGTATCAAAGCTTTGGCTTAATTCTATTGAACTCATATGTATCTTTCATTGTTTTCTTTGTTGATTCCTTAGAAAAGTTAAAAAAAAATTAATTGCTTGGAACGAATCTGCCATTATTGGTTCTTTATGTTCTTGTCTCCTTAATTGATTCTTTGTTTTCTAAAAATATGGAAAAAGCAAAAAAGGAACAAAAAGCAAAAAAAAAGTTAACAATAGAAAGAAAAGAAAAAATGAACAGTAAAAAAGAAAAAAAGTGAACAATAGAAAGAAAAGAAAAGAAATTTCAAGATTGATCAAGAAACATCCAAGATTGTGATTCTTTGAATCTTTGTTTGATCTTTCATTCAAGATTTGTTCTTATCATTCAAGATTCATTTAGATTGTCTTTCTTTCATTCAAGAACCTGTCAAGAAATGTTTTCTTTGAATCTTTTGTTCAATTCTTGGAATTTTTGGCAGATTGGGATATTAAAAAAATTTGGTCTTGGGTTTGATGAGTTTTGTCATTTTTTTGTTTGTCTTTCCTTGTTTCTTGGTTTATTTCTTGTTTTGGTACCTATCTTTCCTTGTCTACATTGATTTGAACAATTGTTGCACTCATAATTGTTTAATTGACACAAGAATCGTTGCCTACATTACTCTTCATCCGTGTATTGGCACTTTCATTTATTTTTTGTCCATATAATATTTTGCTTCTAGATTTGTTTCATCTATTTTTTTCTTTGTTAAGATCGTAATCTTTGTGCTTTCTACTTGAACTTGTGGCTTGTTGATTTCCTTGATCTTGTTGAAGTGATCCTAAAAAGTAACGATAAAAGAGGAACTTGAGTGAAAAAAGGCAAGAGTGCGAGATTATATAGTGAAAAGCCATTTTATTGTGTGAAACACGAGTGGGAAATTTTGTTTTAGAGAGAAGCACGTGAGGGAGTGTTGTGAGGCTTCTAACGTTTTCTTGCAGGAATTAATCATGTCTCATAATAGCAACAAAGATGGAAAGAGTGATGGGAGTGAAGAGGACCAACGAAATACATTCTTTACTCTTGAAGCAATGAAAAATCAGATCAAGAGAATAGAAACTATATTCCTTGTAGTCAAAGACAAGATTGAGCAGTAAGGTAGAAACTTTGAAAGGCAAGATAGGCTTCTTAGAACTATTCAAGCCAAATCTTCAGGGAATAATGGGACAAGAAGAAGAGAGAACCCACCCCCCCCAGTTCATAATCATTATCACTTTGAGGAGGAGCAAGATGAAGATGGATTTGATGAGGAAGAGTGGTATGGAGGCCGAAACAATATAAGAGGTGGTAGAGGAGATAGAGGCTGAAATAGAGGTGGTTATAGATGAAGAGCTAAAAGAGGCAGAGAGGAGGAAGAGACTGAAAAGGTAGATAGAAACATTGGTAGCATCAAAATGAAGAAGCCACCATTTCAAGGAAGGAATGATGCAGATGCCTACTTGGAGTGGGAAAGGATAATAGAGATGATATTTGCCTGCCACAACTATTCTCAGGAGGCGGCAGTTGAGTTCTCTAATTATGCTATTATTTGGTGGGATCAATTGATGAATAGTAGAAGACAAACTAGAGAAAGACCGGTTAAAACCTAGGATGAGATGAAACGAATCATGAAAAAGAGATTCATGCCAAGTTACTACTGTAGGGAGTTGCATAAAAAACTCCAAACATTGAGGTAAGGCACGAAGAGCGTAGAAGGTTACCACAAGGAGATGGAGATAGCTATGATGAGAGCTAACATAGAGGAGGATAGAGAGGCTACAGTGGCTCGGTTCCTTATTGGTTTAAACAAAAAGATGGCCAATGTGTTAGAGCTTCATCAATACTTGGAGTTGGAGGACATGGTAGGCATGGCTATGAAGATTGAGAAGCAATTGAAGGGAAAAAGCTTCAGTAAGGGCCACACCTTAGGATCTTCAAATTCTTGACATCCTAAATGGCCAAAGAAGGAGGAAAAAAGCAAGGATAAGTCCTATGACAATAAGGACAAGTTCAAGGAAAAGTGGACAGCCTTTAAAGGTGCGGCTACATCTAATGATCAAAATCCTAGCACTAAGCAAAAAGACATCAAATGCTTCAAGTGTTTGGGTTCGAGTCATAAGGCAAACCAATGTCCTAATAGGAAGATCATGTATTTGCGAGATGGGGTAATTGAATCAGAAGATAGTGACGGAGGAGATATGCCTGAGTTAGAGGATTACACTAATGAAGAAGTTGAGCAACTAGTCCAAGGTCGAAGTACTAGTAGTGAGGCAAGCTCTTAATGCACAAGAAAATATAGAGCTTGATGAACCAAGGAAGAATATATTCCACACTAGATGTTTAATTAAGGGTAAGATGTGCAGTTTACTAATTGATGGAGGTAGTTGCACTAATGTTGCAAGCACAGTTTTGGTTGAGAAATTAAGGCTGCCTCTTATTAAGCACTTTAGTCCTTATAAGTTGTAATGAATTAATGAGTGTGGCGAGGTTAGGGTGAACAAGCAAGTGCTAGTGGTGTTCTTAATTGAGAGATATTCTTATGAAGTGTTATGTGATGTAGTTCCTATGCATGCTAGTCATTTACTACTGGGGAGACCAAGACAATATGATAGACATGTAGTGCATGATGGATTCAAAAATAGGTATTCATTCAAGATGGGGAGAAACACTTCACATTGGTGCCTCTTTCACCAAGAGAAGTTCATGAGGATCAGTTGAGACTTGCAAAAGCTATGAAAGAACAGAAACTTGGAAAGGCTGAGAGTTTAAAAAGAAAAAAAAGAGTTCATTCAAGAAAATAAGAAAAAAGGCCCAATTGAGAGTAATTGCAGTAGTCAGCAAAAGAAAGAGAGTAGTGCAATTGAAAAAGGAGAGAAGAGTGAAAAGAAGATTGGGAAAAAAAGAGTACTTTCTTTGCAAAAGAAAAAGAGTTGAGGAAGGTCATGTACATGCAGAAACCATTGGTTTTGCTTATGTATAAGGAGTTGTTTTATAATAAGACTGACCTTGACCCTTCTTTTCTTAGTGTTGTGAAACTTGTTTTGCAGGAATACTCTGATGTCTTTCCAGACAAGTTGCCCAAGGGATTATCACCATTGAGGAGCATTGAATATCAGATTGATTTCGTGCCAGGAGTTTAAATTCCAAACCGCCCAGCCTATAGGAGTAATCCTGAGGAGACAGAGGAGCTTCAAAGGCAAGTGGAGGAGTTGCTTAAGAGGGGCCATGTGAGAGAAAGTCTAAGCCTTTACGCAGTTACAATGTTATTGGTGCCAAAGAAAGATGAAACTTGGCGTATGTGCGTGGATTGCAGGGCAGTAAAGGTAAAGTATCGCCACCCTATTCCTAGGTTAGATGATCTGCTTGATGAGTTACATGGTGCTTATTTCTTTACAAAAATTGATCTCATGAGTGGTTATTATCAGATTAGAATGAAAGTAGGAGATGAGTGGAAAACAACCTTTAAAATGAAATATGGTCTATGAGTAGATGGTCATGTCATTTGGTTTGACAAATGCACCTCGCACTTTCATGAGATTAATGAACCATGTTTTGCGTGATTTTGTTGGCAATTTTGTGGTTCTATACTTTGATGACATCCTGATTTATAACAAAAGCCTTAATGAGCATAATATGCATCTTAAATCTGTACTAAAAGCACTTGAAAGACTATATGCTAAACTTTAAAAGTGTTCTTTTTGTAGAGATAAAGTTGTTTTTCTTGGCTTTGTTATTTCTGCACATGGTGTGCATGTTGATGAGGAGAAGATTAAGGCTATTAAAGATTGGCCTACTCCTAAGTGTATTGGTGATGTCAAAGTTATGAATGCCGTACCGGGCTTGGTACCAGATTGGGTTCTGGAACGGAACTGTACCGGTACAGGTCAGTACCGGATACCGTTTCGGGTAATTTTTTAAATTTATAAAATAGTCCCTCAAATTTTTAAAAATTGCAAAATAGTCCATATTAGTATATTGTACAGTTGTACTATATACTTTACTAGTTTACTGTTTACATCAACCATGCTTTCAAAAATCTTAATAGTAAATAATAATGACAATTAATAT
>JAOSBK010032772.1:0-10590 GCA_027568895.1 Erythroxylum shatona | reverse complement strand
TAGCTAGTTACACAGATGCAGATATGGCTGGAGATGTTGACTCGAGAAAGTCTACATCAGGTTACTTGATTACTTTTACAGGGAGAGCTGTGACATGGCAGTCAAAGTTATAGAAGTGTGTTGCATTTTTTACAACTAAAGTGGAGTTTATTGCAGCAACGGAAACTTGTAAGGAGTTGCTATGGATGAAGAAGCTCTTTAATGAACTTGGTATCAAGCAAAAACAATATCAGCTATTTTGTGACAGTCAGAGTGCTATTCACCTTAGTAAGAATACCTCGTTTCACTCACGATCAAAACACATTGATGTGAGATATCACTAGATCAGAGATGTGATGGAGACAAAACAATTACGGTTAGAAAAGATCCATACTGATGAAAATGGATCAGACATGTTAACCAAGATTCTACCAAAAGGTAAGTTCGAGTATTGTCGATCAGTAGCAGGCATGATAGAGCCCTCTATGTAATCGGAAGGGGGAGATTTGTTGCATATGGGTCCCTCTCACATGGACAGACACATATGATTCAACAATTGCGGCACCAATTTCGGTGCCACATTAGTTGAAATAAATAAAATGCTATCTCACGCGACGGAGTGCCTATATAAGACACTCCCTGCTTTATACCAAAGCACAATAAAATACAGAGGAAAATCAGAGCAAATGCTCTAAAGCTAGGAAATATTTTCTTAAAGGGTTGATGAGTGACAAAATAATGAGGTTAGTAATTTTAGGTTGGGAAACATCTTGTGAGCCACTATTTTGATTTTATCTCTGTATACCTACTGCTTGTAATAGTGGAAGAAATTATTCTTAGTTTTATTCGTGGATGTAGTCCAAAATTAAGGGTGAATCATAATAAAAATTCTGTGCCCATTATGCTCATTTTATTTTTCCTTTTAAAAAATACATCTGCTGCTCCCAACTAATTCCTGATGGGCCCAGACCAGTAGAGTAAAACGGCTCTTAATGACGCCATATACTCGAGCTGCTAAGCAAAAAGACTTTCGTTTGAGGGGGAGTCCAAGCTCAATGTGGAAGTTTACACTTGAGAGAGAGATTGTTAGAATGTCAAGTGTGAGTAGGAATCTCATATTAAAAAGAGATGGAGCTAGTGAAGGACATATAAATAGAAATGACCCATAAACCTAATACCTTAAGGTTTTGGGTTGAAGTGTGGTGTCAAAGCTCACAAGTATGTTTCATCACCAGACCCATAATGTAAATCTCCCATATAAGTGGGCTTCACAGACCCAACAGAAAGTGATTGTGAGTAAACAACTATGGAGACTATTAACGGACAAACAATCACTATAGGCAAAATGGATCCATAAGTACTACTTGAAAAATCTTAACATTTGGCATATTGGTGAGTCCACTCAATTCTCATGGTCTTTCAATCACCTGCTAAAAATGTGACAACTTATACACTCGTATATCAAATATAAACTATATGGAGGAGGTAACACCTGGATATGGTTTGATAATTGGCTTACAATAAGCCCGCTCATAAGCAATCCAAGCTATACATCTTTAAGACACCGGATACCCATAGAAGCGTGAGTTTCTGCTCTAATACACAACGGGATTTGGCAGGCTAACTTCAGGGGATTCTCCATACTGAGGGAGCACCTACCACAACCGGAGGACACGAATAGGGACGACATCATCCCTTGGACAGCAAGGGCATTTCACAAATAAGTCCTGTCATAGGATATTCAAGGAGGCTATGGTGGAAGTTCCATGGTGCACCCTCCTTTGGAAAATTCCTTAAACCCCAAAGCTTCATTTATTACTTGGCTAGCTATTAAAAACATATTAAGAACAAAATGTCGTTGTTTTCAACCGACTAAAACTACGTGTGTATTATGTCATAATGCGGATGAGGATCGTGATCACCTGTTCTTCAGATGTGAATACACTAAAGCCATGTAGAGTAGGATACAAAGCTTGGTGGATTCAGTGAACCATTCACTTAAGTAGGAGCAGATCTTAAATCTATTCATCAACTTTTCCAGATAGAACAATAAGAAGGCATTCCTTCATCAATTGACATTCACCACTTCCATATACATGATATGGAAAGAACGCAACTGCCAAATCTACTAGTAAAAAGAGCTTGACAAATACCATCTAGCTAAGAATATCGTGAACTAGATGAGAGCGGCAATGGTAGCAAACAATGTCTCTTCCCTACTTATCGTAAAAATGAGAACTACTGAATTGTGTTGTTTCATACAGCCTGCCATATTGAAATTTGTGGAAGAATTTCCAAGATCAGTTAGAGTAAAGAAGAGAGGCAAAAGGAAGAATAAGATTCCTATGTATAAAAGAAAGCTAGAGATGATGATTTTGGGAGCAATTCAGAAGTGTTTGGATCCAAAGAACAGAATTCAAATGAATGAAAATTAGTGCAAGAAAGGTGGAAAGGATGAAGCAACATGCAACGGGAAGCTAAAGGATGAAGAACCAGAATGTGTGAAACAAATATAGATATATGTTTTTAATCAGTTGAAGAAAACCTGAAGCAGAGTTTGTTAATCCCTGAAGCAACTATGAAGAAGCCATGCAAGTCAATGAAGTAGAAGAATTCAAAGTCAAAGTGTCAATTGCTATTAAAG
This sequence comes from Erythroxylum shatona, assembly GCA_027568895.1. Taxonomy (NCBI): domain Eukaryota; kingdom Viridiplantae; phylum Streptophyta; class Magnoliopsida; order Malpighiales; family Erythroxylaceae; genus Erythroxylum; species Erythroxylum shatona. The sequence continues at coordinate 7,967 of JAOSBK010032772.1, read as the reverse complement.
AGAATTAAGCTAGCTCAAACCATACATCAACTTTTGTTTCTGCAGTATCAAGCTTTTGTTTTTTACTTTCTGTAGCTTTAAAATCATTAGGTGATACTATTGTCAGGGTTTGTTAATTTTTAGACAGCTTTGTTGTTTTATCCTTGATCAACCAATGAGAGTGAGATACATGTCACAATCTTGCTCTTTAGTTATCTTTGTTTTCATTCTCAGCCATTGATGTAAGATGGCACAAAATGTGTGAGAGTTAATATGAAAAAGCTCCAGATCACTTTTCATGTATGTAGCAGTTGCAGAAATATATGAAAAAAACCATCTTCTTCATCTGTTTTTGAGAAATCCTTGTCTATAATTTCTGCTATTCTTCTTCAATAGTTTTAGAGTTGTTTTGGAGTTAGGTTGAGTGAGTTGTGCTGAAAAACAATACTTGGAGTGAAAAAAAAAACAAAATTTGAAGTTGAAAATTCTGTTTCTGAAGAGTTAGCATAATTTCATTGTTACAATCCGAACCAAAACTCTTACAAACATTTGTGAGGTATATACATTGATTATTACAGAGACAATTACTACATGCCACAGAGAATACAATCAGTTTATTAAAAGGAAATGTTGATCTTCTGCAATTTCTCTATTCCCTGGAGCAAAAGCATTTAGTTCAAAAGCTGCTGCTGGAGAGTACCAACCAGAGTCACACTCGAGCTTGAGATTAGTGTGGAGAAGAAAGTGTTGTTCTACCTTGCTAGAAGAACTATGTGGCAGTTATAACTCCTAGTATATTTCTGTGTTATGGTAGCAGTGACCTGCAATTAAACTTCATTATCTCTTATTTTAGTTGTTGACAAGTACCTACCTAGCTAGAAATCCAGAGTTGGTGCGACTTATTATATTTTTGTTGTAGCTAGAAAGCCAAAAAAAAAAAGAAGTAAATACGTAAATATCATGAACACATTTTTATAATTTTAAACATTCTTTTTTCCCTTATAAAAGTGCTTCGTTTATTAGCTTATCTAAATTCAAGGACGATGACCCATTGGGACGAACAGCTTCTTCTGCCAATTTTTTCCACTCAATTGCTCTGCTCTTCATCTGCTTGCCTTTGTCTCCTTCCATTAACTCCCTAATGAGCTTAGCCAACTCATCACTCTTCACGTCATTGTCCACTTCCATACCAACTCCCCATGCAGTGCATGCATACCTACAGTTCGTAGGTTGATCACAAATGAATGGCCAACAAAGCATAGGTATGCCAGCAGATATGCTCTCGATTGTGGACCCCCACCCGCAATGTGTCAAGAAACCTCCGATTGATGGGTGATTGAGGACATCATCTTGCGGACACCAACCAGAAATGAAGCTCCTGTCTCTTGTTTCTTCAGTAAACTCTGGTGGTAATGTTGCAGAATCACCAATCACCAAGTCAGGCCTTATTATCCATAGAAAGGGGTGGTTGCTTTTGGCTAGTCCCATTCCGAATTCAATGAGTTGTTCTTTTGTCAAGATTGTTAGACTCCCAAAATTTGCGTAAAGCACTGAGTTGGGTTCTCTGGAATCAAGCCATTGGAGACATTCAAGTTCTTCTTTCCACAGATTACATCCAATCGAATTCAGATCATTGTTTGGCATCTGATCAAGTTGCAGTTTCAGTGGACCAATGAAATAGACAGACTGAAACATTGAGGAGACACTGTTCAGAAGTTCATGCTCTAACGCATCAAAACTATGAAAAATAACTGCTGGTGCTTTAAGCACTCTCTCAATTGATTCCTTGCAGAATCGACGGAAGAGATCGTTAGAAATTTTCATTTCAAGACCAGCGTAAGAAAAAAAATCCCTTAAACGCATATTTTCCATTCCTGTAATGAAGTCCACAACTTGGTCCGAATAGCCATTAGTTCGAAGGCTTTCTTCTGCAAACAGTAAACAGACGCTCGGTTGAAAACTATAACAGGTTAAAAGCTCCTGCAATCATCAAGTAAATGGCAGCTAGCCCGATTATAAAAACATATGTACTCAGTTCACTCTTGAAGTTCTTCAGCTTGCATATTTCGTCGGCTTAGGTTTTGATCATAGTCTATCTCACTTGGATTTCACTTGCAAAGATTTGCCAGAAAATGAAGTATTAATCTACATCAGCTCGAAGATTTTATCTTTAAAAAGAAATAACAAAATTTAAAGTAATTAATCTATTAGAATTTTTTTAATTTAATTTTATTCCTAAAAAAATTTAATGTACAAATTTTTTAATTAAATAATTAATTATTTAATATTAACAACTTACTTTAATATATGTAAAAAATTAATTATCAATTAATCATCGGCATGATTGAAACTCTTTTAACTCAATATGCAAAATATATTATATGTTAGCTATTTTAGTCTAGATAAATAATTAGTTGATAATTAATTTTTCATATAAATATTTATATGTTATAGATAAAAAAATTTCGTTATTCAAATTAAGAAAATATTAACAAAAATAACTTTTGAATTGAGACATTAAAATTATAAATAACTCACTCTTTAAAAATTTGAAAACTAAAATTAAAAAATCTCAAAAAGGTGAATAACTTAGAATCTGTTATTTCTAATAAAAACCAAGTGCGTCATTTTTCATTTGCTTAGGTGGGTAGAATTTGTTGAAGATGTGCACTTTAACATTAAGAAATAGATAATCTTCTTTAACTCCTTACAAAACTTACGTTTCAATGGTAGCAGACCTCTTTCCTCCAATACAGGAACTTGGTAAAGTCCCATGAAGCCACAGGCAGAGAGAGTGAAGAAAACGGCAATAGGAAGCCGCAGCTGTTCTGCTGCTGGAACAGTGAGCAATGACATGAATGCATCCGAGACTACGCAAGTCACTGGTGGAATATTAGGAGCAACTTTAGAGATCAGGCCATTAAATGATGCCAAGTAGCGACCCTGCATCAGGTTTTCCCAGATAAGATTCATATGTTGGAGAGCATCAGTGTCTGAAGGAGGTAGACCATCTGGGATGAATTCGAACCGAAAATCAGGCAAGTCATGCAGGGATCCTCTTGATTCAAGCAAGCGTCTATGATTAATCTCAAGGTTGACATATGTTACGTGAAAACCTTTGCGGTGAAGGAGCTTTGCCAGTTGAAGCATTGTTTTCATGTGGCCCTGAGCTGGGAGCGGGATCAAAACTGCATGAGGTTTGTGAGGTGCAGCTTCTTCTTCAGGTCTCATGTCTCTTGTTCACTGCATCTCTCTTCTCTTGACAGTCTGTAAACAATTCTGCACCTATGACTGGCTTGCTGATTGCAGGAATTAATAGCATAAGCATCCCTTTCCTATCGTAAATTGACGGAAATTGATATGTGGATGAAAGTCATTCTATCTCACATTCATGTCAAGAAAGTGACGAGTCATACGTTGGCTTTTGTTGCTTATGAAAATGGTAGGCATGGTAGGCGCCGTTTTATGTTGAAGCCTACCAAAATTGAAGAGAAATAAAAGCCAGCGATTCCACGTCTCCTATCTATATAAATAGGCAAGAGATGAAGAACAAAATTGACAGAAAATAGAGAGAAAATCAGAGCATTGTTCTTGCTCTGAAGTTAGGAAATATATTCTTAAAGGGTTGGTGAGTGACAAAATAACGAGGTTAGTATTTTTTGATTGGGAAACACCTTGTGAGCCATTATTTTGATTTATCTCTGTATACCTATTATTTGTAATAGTGAAAAAAATATTCAAAGTTTTGTTCGTAGACGTAGCCCAAAGTTAAGGGTGAACCACGTTAAAATACACCCGCTGCGCTCAACAAATGGTATCAGAGCTGTGTTTTCATTGAAGGTATTTTTTGAAAAAAAGCACATCATCGGGAAGAGAAAATTACAACGAATTTTTTGGCGTGATTCGTTCGAAAAGTTGACGTAAAATGGTAAAGGTGATGAATAGTACTAAATAATACTTTTACATTGTTTTAATTAATTTCGATGGTGACCGACTGTTCATTAATAGTAATTAAGTCCCGCAACACTATTTGCGGTTCACAAGTTACTATTTATTGGGTCCCGTGATACTATTCCAGTGGGATCCGACGAGTTACTATTTATCAGATCCCGCAGTACAATTTTGGTAGAGACCAGTGACACTATTCCGATCCCGTGGTGAAAATTTCGAAAATATCTTTTCTGCCAAATTTTGATGTCCTTATTCCATATTTGAGGTCAGTTTTCTCAAATTTGGCAAATGGAGGTGAAAACGAGCGAAATAATCAATTTAAACGGTATGAACTACCATATATTGCGAACTAAGATGAAGGATCTCTTGATGATTACAAAGATGCATTTGTCGGTATTTTCGACAACTAAACCGGAGGAGATGCCCAACGAAGAATGGGAGTTTGAACGTGAACAAGCATGTAGTTATATTCAATAGTTTGTCGACGATAATGTGTACAATCACATTTATAACGAGACTCATGCAAGAACACTATAAAATAAGCTGGAGCAGCTGTATGCTTTAAAGACCGGTAACAACAAATTATTTTATCTGACAAAATTGATGCAAGTAAAATACCAAGAAGGTACTTTTGTAGCTGATCATTTAAACAATATGGAAGGAATGGTTAATCAGTTATCAAAGATGAGCATAAAGTTTGACGACGAGGAGATTGCTATAATGGTGCTAGCTTCATTACCAGAGTCTTAGGAGATTTTGAAGGTATCTTTGACAAATACTGTACTAAATGACATATTAAATATAGAGTCTGTTAAAAGCAGTATACTAAATGAAGAGATGAGACATAAATCACAACATGCAGCCTCTTCATCACATTTAGATGTTCTGTTGACAGAAAATAGAGGAAGGAATCAATCTAGAGGTCCAAAGTCCAGAGACAAGAGTAGAGGAAAGTCAAACAGATATGTAAATGTGAAATGCCATTACTGTAAGAAGAAGGGTCACATCATGAAATTTTGTTGATGAAAGACGAAAGTAGTGATGATGAACAAAGTAACATTATTGATGTATTCAAACTTATTATTGATACAAAGATAGTCAGCCTGGTGTCATAAGAAACAAGTTAGATAGTTGACAATAGAGTTACTGTTCATGTTACATCTCACAGACAATTTTTCTCATCCTACACACCTGGGAATCATGGCATTGTTAAGATGGGAAACGGAAATCTGTCAAATGTTATTGGCAAAGGAGATGTTTCTTTAGAGACAGTGAATGGTTCAAGACTGTTGCTGAAAGATATCAGGTACATTCCTGATATGCGTTTGAACTTGATTTCTGTAAATAGGCTAGATGATGAAGGTTTCCGAATATTTTTGAAAATGAAAAATAGAAGCTTACTAAGGGCTCGTTAGTAGTGGCCAGAGGTCAGAAGCACTCAAGACTGTATATGATGTAGGCAAAGCTCTCCAGTGATGTTGTCAATACAGTGGAGAATGATAATACAATTGATTTGTGGTATAAAAGACTAATGAGTCATCTTGTAAAAAGGAATATCTTATCTGGTCTAAATCAAATACATCAGAAGAAATGTGCAGACTGCCTAGCAGGGAAACAAAACAGGATTTTTTTCCAGAGTTCTCCTCCATCCAGAATGAAGAATGTTTTAGATTTGATTCACTCAGATTTGTGCGGACCATTGCCAAAGTCACTCGGTAACGCACAGTATTTTGTGACTTTTATTGAAGATCATTCCAGAAAAATGTGGGCCTATACTCTGAAGACTAAAGATCAGGTGCTAGATGTGTTCAAACAATTTCACGTCTCAGTTGAGAGACAAGCTGGGAAGAAGCTGAAGTGCATTCGGACAGACAATGGCAGAAAGTACATCGGATTATTTGATGCTTACTGTAAAGAGTATGGTATTCAACATCAAATGACTCCACTAAAAATACCACAATTGAATGGCGTAGCTGAGATGATGAACAGGACTTTGATGGAAAGAGTCAGATGTCTACTTTCACATTCAAATTTGCCTAAGGTATTTTGGGGTAAAGCTTTACTTACAGCTGTTTATGCATTAAATCGTTCACTATGTGCTCCTCTCCAGTATGAAGTTCCAAAAAAGGTGTGGTCAGGAAAGGATGTTTCCTATGATCATTTGCAGGTCTTTGGTTGTAAGGCCTTTGTCCATATTCCTAAATATGAAAGAAAAAAGCTTGATGTCAAAACACGATAGTGTGTATTCATTAGCTATGGTCAAGATCAATTTAGCTATAGGTTTTATGATCTGGTGCAGAAAAGACTTATCAGGAGTTGTGATGTTTTGTTTATTGAAGATCAAACTATTGAAGATATCAACAAGGCGGAGAAGGAAGTTCCAAAGCTTCCGATTGAATCCTCCAACAATGGTGCTAAGACAAGTTGGAGATGAAGTTCAGAATGATCAGCTAGAAGCTGATAATGCAGATGCCCCCAATGAAGTTGAACCAGAGGATGATGACGGTGTTCACATTCAACTACTAGCACCTGATGATTCTCCAGTCCAAATACGAAGATTTAGTAGAAATAGACAACCATATACTAGATATCTAGTTGATCAGTATGTAATGCTGACTGGCGGGGGAGAACCAGAAAACTTTGATGAAGTTATGAATGATGAACACAAGAAGAAATGGAAAGAAGCCATGCAAGACGAGATGAAATCCTTACATGAGAATAAAACATTCGAGCTGGTGAAGTTGCTAGAAGGCAAAAGGGCATTGAAGAATAAATGGGTGTTTAGGATCAAGCATGAAGAACACAACGACCATTCTCAATTCAAAGCAAGATTAGTGGTCAAATGATTCAGCCAAAAAAAAGGTATTGACTTTGACGAGATATTTTCACCGGTGGTGAAAATGAAATCCATACGTACAGTGCTAGCGCTAGCCGCAAGTTTTAATCTGGAGGTTGAACAAATGAATGTCAAAACTGCCTTCCTACATGAGGATTTGGAGGAAGAGATATATATGGAGCAACTATAGGGTTTCGTGAAAAAGGAGAAAGAAGAGTATGTGTGTAGACTAAAAAAGAGTCTATATAGTCTAAAACAGGCACCAAGACAGTGGTATAAGAAGTTCGAGTCTGTTATAGGGGAGTAAGGCTACAAGAAGACTACTTCAGATCACTGTGTATTTGTGAAAAAATTCTCTGATGATGATTTCATTATTTTATTGCTCTATGTGGATGATATGTTGATTGTTGGTAAGAATGTTTCTAGAATTAACTATCTGAAGAAACAGCTGGATAAGTCTTTTTCCATGAAAGACTTTGGATCAACAAAGCAGATCTTGGCATGCAGATTATAAGAAACAGAAGCGCTAAGAAACTATGATTGTCACAAGAGAAGTACATTGATAAAGTACTTTAGAGATTTAAACTGGACAAAGCTAAAGCGGTTAGTTATCCTCTTGCTAATCACTTTACATTGACTTCTAGAGAGTGCCCTTCTACAGATGAAGAGAAGGAAGAAATGTCCAGAATTTCATACGCTTCAGCAGTTGGAAGTTTGATGTATGTCATGGTTTGTACATGGCCAGATATTGTTCATGTAGTTAGAGTTGTAAGTCGTTTCCTTTCAAATCCTGGAAAGGAACATTGAGCTGTAGTCAAGTAGATTCTCAGATATCTTCGAGGGTCATCCAAAATATGCTTATGTTTGGAAGAGCAGAACCTGTGTTAACTAATTACACAGATGCAGATATGACTGGAGATGTTGACTCGAGAAAGTCTACATCAGGTTACTTGATTACTTTTGCAGGAGGAGTTGTGGCATGGTAGTCAAAGTTACAGAAGTGTATTGCATTTTCTACAACTGAAGCGGAGTTTATTGCAACAATGGAAGCCTGTAAGGAGTTGCTATGATTAAATAAGTTCTTTAATAAACTTGGTATTAAGCAAGAACAATATCAACTATTTTGTGACAGTCAGAGCGCTATTCACCTTGGTAAGAATGCCTCTTTTCACTCACGATCAAAACACATTGATGTGAGATA
>JAOSBK010032771.1:0-10595 GCA_027568895.1 Erythroxylum shatona | reverse complement strand
CATGTACAAGATAAAGAATGCCTTTAAATAATTTGTCACTAAACTACAACCAAATCGATTGGCTGTAGGGCATAAACTAACAATCTCCCACTTGCACTAAGCCAATCGTTTAATTATCTTATACCATATCAACATATGATGATTGTTCTACTAATGGCTTAATGAGATAATTCTACATGATTCTCTATAGTGAGCACTTGCTTAAGTCTTACAACTCCCATCTTAATTGTCATCATAATTAAGAACATTTGCCTAAACACATTCTTGGATCTTTGATAAGACATTAGCTCTTTATACATACCCAATGGCTCTAATGTTCTGCAGTACATTACTATCTTGAACAAGGTAAAGAAACTCTATCGAGTTCACTAAAGAACTTGCTGGTCCAATTAATCATTTCCACTAAATGAAAAATGTATTATGGCTCAATTAACAACCATTCTACATTGGAACCTTTCCAATCCTAAATGATATTGTTCTAAGTGAATAAACCTTAATTAGGATTTACTTATAAAGTTATATCCTTTTCATCTTGAACTCAAATATCAACTCACACATAGAGTAATGAATATCTTTAATACTTCACAAGTATCTAATATCTTAATACTAAACAACTTTAGTACATTATCTATACACTTGGACTTAGAATAAATTAACAACATCCAATCTATCTCTATAGATCTGATTCCCAGAATTAAGTTGTTATCTTTTCATATCCAACAAGAGTTGTTCTTGAACAATTATATGTTCAACAATTGAAAGTTAGATCTGTTGTTCTCTGTGAGCAATAAGTCTCCACATACTCCCACTAAAGAGGACAACCATACTCCCACTAACCTTCATGTAAAAGTGATAAATTCACAATCATTTCCAAAACAAACTCTTTGAATTCATCATGAAAGTGAATCTTTCAATATCTCGTAGCCTTTCAACTATACATCAAATGTATTAGCAATGAAGGAAGTGGTTAGGAAATTAATTCAGAAATGGCTTAGGGCTGCAATCATTTACCTAATTTTTGATAGTTCATAGGTTAGTCCTACTTAGGTTGTTCCTAAAAGAGTGGGATTTACTATAGTTAAAGATGATAACAATGAGATTATTTCCACTAGGACAGTCACTGGATAGAGGGTTTGCATGGATTATATGAAGTTAAATAAAGCCACTAGGAAGGACCATTTTTCTTTGCCATTCATAGATCAGATATTGGACAGACTTCCTGGACATACATTTTATTGTTTTTTAGATGGGTACGTAGGATATAACCAAATAGCCATAGCACCTGAAGATCAAGAAAAGACCATATTCACTTATCCTTTTGGCACATTTGCATTTAGGTGCATTTCTTTTGGTCTTTGTCATGCACTAGCTACATTTTAGCACTGCATAATGACCATCTTTTTTGATATGGTTGAGGATTTCAAAAAGGTCTTTATGGATGATTTTTCTATTTTCGGTGATTTATTTAATAAGTCCTTATATAATTTGTCTCTAGTGTTGAAAAGATGTCAGGATACCAACTTGGTGCTCAATTAGGAGAAATGTCATTTTATGGTTAGGGAAGGAATTGTGTTAAGTCACAAAGTATCTGCCCATGGCATTGAAGCTGACTGAGCCAAAACAACAACTATTGAAAAGCTTCCTCCACCAACAAATGTAAACGGTATTCGTAGTTTCCTTGGACATGCGGGGTTTTACCGGAGATTCATCAAAGACTTCTCCACGATCGTTAAACCCCTTTGCAATCTCTTAGAGAAGGATGTGAAATTTGAGTTCCACGAGAAATGCTTGAAAGCTTTTGAGTCGATCAAGAAAAAGTTAATTTAAGCTCCTGTGATGATCACACCAAATTGGCAACAACCATTTGAAATTATGTGTGATGCGAGTGACTTCACAGTGGGAGCAGCTTTAGGCCAAAGATGAGAGAAAGTATTCAAGGTTATCTACTACTATAGCCGGACTTTGGATGATGCCCAGAAAAATTACACTATGACAGAAAAGGAAATATTAGTAGCTGTGTTTTATTTGGATAAGTTTTGGTCGTATATCATTGGGTCCAAGGTTGTGGTTTTCACAAATCATGCAGCAATCTGATATTTGTTTGCAAAGAAAGATGCCAAGCCGTGACTCATTCGATAGGTTTTACTTTTGCAAGAGTTTGATGAGGAGATCAAAGATAAAAAGGGGACAAAAAATGCAGTTGCCAACCATCTATCTCGATTAGAGCTTGATGAATCAAAGCTACCAATACCTATCCAAGAGACTTTTACAAATGAGCAGTTATTCAGAGTCAATGAGAAGTTTCCATAGTTTGCCGATGTGGTGACCTATTTAGCTACAGGTTTGATTTCTCCAGATGTAAATCCATCTCAAAAGAAAATGTTCCTATTTGATGTGAAAAGTTATCTATGGGATAAGCCTTTACTGCTCAAGAGAGGCCCTGATTAAGTGATTCAAATATGTATCCCAGAAGGCGAAGTGCAAACAATTTTGGAGCATTGTCATTCATCACCATATAGAGGTCACTTTGGCCTAACAAGAACAACAACAAAAGTTCTCCAATTTGGTTTCTATTATTCTCATATTTTCCAAACAAAACATTTTTCACAAGATTCAGCACTCCAAGGGCCATTATTACTGATGAAGGTACCCACTTTTGCATCAAGCTTCTAGGTAATTTTTTAACCAAATATGGATTTAGTCACAAGGTCGCTTTACCTTACTGCCCTCAGTCAAATGGCTAAGCTGAAATATCAAATCGAGAGATCAAGGACATTCTTGAGAAGACAGTGAGCCCCATCCAGAAAGACTGGACTCTCCAGCTTGATGATGCCCTTTAGGCACATAGGACGACCTTCAAGACTCCAATTGGCATGTCTCTATATCGTTTGGCTTTTGGAAAAACTTGTCATCTTCCGGTGGAGTTGGAACACAAGGCTTATTGGGCAGTTAGGAAGTTAAATCTTGATTGACAAAAATTGGTTAAAAATTGGTCTCTTCAGTTGGGTGAATTGGAAGAATTTCAAAATGAAGCATATGAGAACTCCAAAGTCTATAAGGAGAAAACTAAGAAATGGAATGACCAACACATCGTGAGGAAAGTATTTTCCCCAAGAGAAAAAGTTATACTTTTCAACTCGAGATTGAAGTTTTTCTAGGTTAATTACGCTCTAGATGGTCAGGGCCCTTTGCTGTGAAAAATGTTACCATCTATGGAGCAATTGAAGTTGAGAGAAGTGATGGAAGAACTTTCAAAGTGAATGGGCAAAGATTGAAACATTATTATGGTCAAGAGAAAACATAGTACCTGTTGGGAGGCACCCCAATCTTATCCATTCATTTTAGTTATTTGTTGTTTCAGTTTCTTTTTATTGCTTTCATTTGAATACCTTTTTGCTTTTTATATATTTTGTTTTTAGGAATGCAAAGTTGGAGCTAAGAATTTTGATTTCATCTTCTTTGGTCCAGGGAGTCCTTATGTTTTCATCTCCTTATTTTTTTAGGTCATTGGGGACAATGTCCCATTTAAGTGTAGGGGTGGGACCAATTTTAAAATTATTGCAATCATGCACTTGAACTATGATGAAGTTTGGACCATGCCATTTTGTCATAGTAGTTGTACTGAGTATTGAGTTGTGTGCTTAAATTTGAATTAGGCAGTTCGAGTGGAAGGTGAATCATATGGATTGATTGAAGTAGTTAGTTACATAAACTCACTCAATTATTTGATACCTGAGTGATTAGGTAATGTATAAAATTTTAATGGATTTTCACATAAACACATATGAGGTTTTAAGCCTACTTGAATGCTGTGATACTCTACTAGGAAGGGCCAACCACTTAGAAAAGCATGAAACAAAGGGTGAAAAAGTGACGTGGAAGTTATCGCTTCCTTTATTGAGGGATGATCTCAATATCATCCACTAACAACATGAAATCAACATATATGAGCTGATATTCTAATCTTTTGTTATCAGACTTAATATATTCAAGCTAATGACATAAATAAGCAAACTTAGTAACTTAGTATAGCAAACTCAAAAAGCTTCCACTTTGTTAAACACAAACAACATTTACCACAAAAGTACCAAATTCATCTATTTTAGTATAGCAAACTCAATAAGCTTCCATTTTGTTAAACACAAACAACGTTTACCACAAAAGTACCAAATTCATCTATTCTCATCATTTGTGGAGTTGTTTTCTGTAGCAAACTGTAGGAATAAATAATTACAATATATAAGCAAAGGTTAAGGAAACATATTGAAGATAATAGCAGACTCAAAACAACAATAGACATAGATAGAAAACTAACCAAGATCTAGGTTCTAATATAGCTAAATATCTTTAATGCAAGGACAATAATGTTATGGTAGAAAACCTACAGATTTAAGGTGGTTAAGAAAATAGAGACAAGTCAAGGAAAATGTAAAGATTCATGTCTGGGCAAGATTCAACCTTTTGTAATTCAATTAAATATATACGATAGTTTTCAAGCATTGTTAGAGTACACACATATCACATTGTACAAAACTATGGTCAGCCCAATGCAAGCTGCATAAGATATCACATCACTTATATCAGGGAGTTGAAAAATCATAATGCCGTAAAAATTAGAACTAACTGCATGTATCAACCTTCTTGGAACATATTACTTAAGGAGAGAGTGCAATTTATCTGAGACCTGTCCAATAATAAGCCAGTTAATATATATAAGTTCGTATCTGCCAAGATTTCGAGGAAAACATATATTATTATTTAATATACACAAATACAATCAAAGATCAAAAGAATAATTGTTAAGTACCCTCCACGCTTTTATGGTTGTTTGAAAAAATTAGCTATAGGTAGTAATTCATCAAGGTGGTAATCTTTTAGGTTTTCACAAATCAAAATTGAATTCTCATAAGCAAATCTAACAAATCATGCCTTTAGGACAAAATGTGCATCTGATATTTCAAACTATGCAGTAGAGTAACTATAGTTTACTTTATTGAGTAATGCGTCAAATGGCATAAATGAACAAACTTAGTAAATAACTTTTGTTATGTCATACGACAACAACCTTGTGCCACAAAAGCCCAAAATCCATTTATTTTCAATGTGAATGGATTCTGGTTGACCAACAAACTATCAAAATAAACAATTAGAATATACAAGCAACAGTTAAGAACAAAAGCATAGTAAAGATAATATCAGGTTGTCAACAAAACAAATCATGGTCTAACACTTTAAATCTAAGCACAATAACCAAAGAAATATAAATGTTCACATTCAAACAACAATTTAGTAGTCCCATCTATACAATTACAACATTATCTTAGTTTTACACTTTATAAAAATTTTCAATCCACTTATAAAGACATCGATATCAGGTAATCTAGTTAGATGCATGAACGCATTTATGAGAAAAGGGAAAAGGAGAAAAAAGAAATTACCGCATAGGAAATTCCCAAAAGATATACTTAAATATCAGGTTCTAATAAATCAAAAGCTTATATTTCTCACAGAAGGATAGAGTTAAACACTGCATCATAGCAAGCAATCAAATTTAAAAATTTACTCAGCAGAAAATACATAGAACAAAATCAATATTCCAAACTTCCAAAATATTACATAGCAGGAATCATTCAATAATGAGTTATCATATGAGAAAAATCTGCCACAGCTCATTCGCACATTCATTGACAATGAAGCCAATAGAAATTGAATTTTAGCTTGAGCTTGAGCTTGAAAAATTAGGTAAAGATTACTATAGGATTTTTCTCTCATTTTTATCTATGATAGAATACATTGAATTTATAAGGTACTTTGTACCCTTGGAAAAGACTAATAAAAATAGGAACAATCTAAATATAGTAACTAAAATATACACTACCTTATTTCTAAGGATCCTTAACCTCAATCTAGGGATTCAGGTTTTATTCAAGAAATAGAAACAACTAGAAATTAGGAAAGGAAAACAAACTAAATCTTTTATTTTCTAACATCCCCCCTCAAGTTGGTGCATAGATATCATGCAAACCTAAGTTGCTAATAAGGAAGTCAAATAATGGCTTGCTCAGTCCCTTTATAAGGATACCTATTGTTTGTTATTTTGTTGGAACAAATGGTGTACAGATTAATCCTCCTTCTAGCTTCTCTTTGATAAAATGTTGATCAACTTAAACGTGTTTAGTTTGTTATGTTGCACTGGGTTATTTGCTATATTGATTGCGACTTTGTCATCGCAATAAAACTTTATAGGAGTCTCTAAAGGAAACTTTAACTCTTTTAGTATCCACTGCAGCCATAGTAGTTAACAAACACTTTTGGCCATTGCTCTATATTCAACCTCAACCCTACTTCTTGCTACTATACTTTGCTTTTTACCTCTCCAAGTTACCAAATTACCCCACATGTCGGAACAATATCCTATTGTTGATCTTCGATCAGTAAAGGACCAGCCCAATTTGTATTAGTGTAGATTTTGATCCTTAATTGATTATTTTTTCTAAAACATTGACCTTTTCCTTGAGATTTCTTTAGATACCGTAGAATACAGTAGGTAGCCTCATAGTGTTCCTCTGTATGTAAGTGCATAAATTGACTCACAAGGCTGACTGCGAAGGCTATGTCTAGTCAAGTGTGAGATAAATAAATTTATCTACCACCTTCTGATATCTTGTTGTATCTAACGGGCATCCTCCTTTGGTATTTCCCAGTTTCACATTTGGATCCACTGGTGTATCTATTAGTTTACATCCACTCATCCCTGTCTTTTTCAACAAATCTAGTACATACTTTCTTTGGCTAACAACAATCCCCCTTTTTGATCTTGTTACTTCCATTCCTAGGAAATATTTAAGAGAACCTAAATCTTTGATTTTAAATTCAGTGGAAAAATTCTTCTTTAAGCGATGCATCTCTTCTAAGTCATTGCCTATCAAGATAATGTCATCAATATAGACTATTAAGGATGTGTTTCTTCCACTTGATAAGTGCCTAAAGAACATTGTGTGATCTGTTTGATATTGTGTATAACCTTGCCTTTTCACCAAACAAGTAAACTTCTTGAACTAAGCCCAGGGTGATTGCTTCAATCCATAAAGGGACCTAATTAATTTGCATACATTCGAGCTAAATTTTTCTTTAAAACCTGGTGGAGCATCCATGTAAACTTCTTCTTCCAAATCTCAGTTCAAGAATGCATTCTTGACATCTAATTGTTGTAAAGGCCAATTTAGATTGGCAACCAATAAAAGAAGCACTCTTACAGTGTTAAGTTTTGCTACTAGAGCAAAGGTCTCCATGTAATTGATTCCGTACATCTGGTTGAAGCCTTTAGTAACTAAACAACTTGATATCTCTCAAGGGATCCATCTGAGTTGTATTTTATCGTAAATACCCATTTACACCCTACGATCCTCTTGTCCTTTGGCAAATCCACTTCTTCCCATATTTTGTTCTTCTCAAGAGCTCTCATCTCTTTTAGAATTGTTTCCTTCCATTCAGGAATCTGTAAAGCGTCTTGAACATTTTTTAGAATCTCCATAAGTGACATTTGATTAGTTAAGAAGGAGAAAGTATGAGATAGGTTTTCATGAGACACAAATTTTGGCATTGGGTGTTTAGTGCACGACCTAACCCCTTTCCGAAGAGTAATAAGAATATAAAGATTTGTAATAGGCTTTTCTTGAGAAATAGAATGTAAGTGGGGAGTATCACCTGGAGAGTTTTGAACTGAAATAGGCCTATTTGAAGAGTTTCGGCCCTGCCCCGAGTTGGAATATTGGCCTTGCTGGTATTTTTTGGACATCTTTTCCTAAGTCAAGTTTTTCCAGGTGTAAACCAATCCAAATTTTTTCTTTCTTTCATCTCCTTCAAAGAAATCATTATTTTCTGCTGGGACAAGACTTGGCCTATCTTTTGTTTTTTCACTTTGGTCTTGTTCAGGTTAAGTTAAAACAGATTTTGTTGGTGGGATGTTTGACACAAGTTCAGATATTGAATTATTTTAAATCTAGAAAAGATCTTCATTCACCAAGGTTTTGATTTGATCACAAGTCAGATCTTCATTATTTTTCTCCCCCTGAAGAGGAGACTTAAAAAAAGGTGTCGTTTCAAAAAAGGATACATTTATGGAAACAAACATTTTTTTCAAAGTAGGATCATACCATTTGTAGCCCTTTTTAGTTGGCGAATATCCTACAAAAACACATTTTCGAGCTCTAGGATCAAGTATACTTAGTTTGGGTCATGATGTGGATAAAAATTGTGCATCCAAAGAGTTTAATGGGTAAATCGGATACTATCCGAGATGATGATTTTTTTTTGAAAAAACTTGTAAAGGAGTTTTGAAATCTAAAATTTTTTAGGGCATTTGATTAATAGGATGGGTTGTTGTGAGAATAGCTTCACCCCAAAGGTACTTTGGAACATTATTTGTTAAAAGTAATGCCCTTGATACTTCTAGTAGATGTTTATTTTTTCCCTCCGCAACTCCATTTTGTTTGGGGGTATCATTGCATGAACTCTGATGTATAATTCCCTTTTCAATAAAAAATCTTCCCAAAGTCTTATTAAAAAATTCCTTACCATTATCACTTTTAAAGATCTGAATTTTTTCATCAAATTGTGTTTGAACCAGGGAAAGTTTTCAAAAACTTCTTTAACCTCAAATTTTTCTTTCAATAAATATACCCAACTTATTCTAGTGTGATCATCTATAAATGAGACAAATCATTTTTTTTCCAAGAATTGTTGGTGTTCTTAAAGGACCCCAAACATCACTATGAATTAAAGAAAATGGTTTAGAGGGTTTGCATGGTCTTGGAGGATAAGAGGCTCGGTGTTGTTTTGAAATTATACAAATCTCACACTTTAATGAAGATGGATTTTTATTAATCAAAAGAGGAGGAAATAAGTGTCTTATGTAGTGAAAGTTTGGATGACCAAGTCTATAGTGCCATAGCATTATTTCATGATTACTAGAAGATAATTCATATTCAAAGCATAAACTACTGATTGGTAGTTTACTTGGGATTGTTCCATCTTCAAAGAAATACAGTCCTCCTTTCTCCCTAGGACTACCAATCATCCTCCCCGAGGCCATTTCCTACAACTCACAATGAGTTGGATGGAAATCAGCTTGACACTTTAGATCATAGGTTATTTTACTAATAGAAAGAAGGTTACAAGACAATTTTGGAACATGAAGCACATTACAAAGAGTTATAAGCAGGGAAACTTTGATTAAACCAATCTCGGCTATTACCCAAAAAGATCCATCAGCAATCTTAATTTTTTTGCTTCCTATACATGGATTATATGATGAGAACATTTGGGAGCAATTTGTCATGTGATCTGTTGCACCGGAATCTATAATCTAAGGTCTAGGAGAAAGACCAAAACTAGAGAGGGCTATGACACGAGAATCACCTGGGGTTGTAAGAGAATATGAAGGAGTAACAAAGAATTGTGGAGGTTTAAAAAAGTTTGTACAGATGCTCTAATTGTTCCTTTGTGAAAGGTTGCTCATCCGAGTTGATTGATTGCTCTTGAGAATCATCAATTGTGGTTTGAAGTGCCCCATCATTTCTTTCCTATTTTTTCTTTCAATATGTTGGCTTCCCATAAATCTTCCAGCATGTTTCTTTAGTGTGTCATAGTTTTCTACAAAGATCACACCATGGCTATTTCTTCTTTCTCTATCTTCATCAGTTCCTCCTGAGTTCTGAGAGACAAGAGTTGAGTTCTCAACCTCATTAGGTGGTGTAACATTACTGAGCATGATTTTCCTTTTGATTTTTTCTTGCCGTAATTCCAAAAAGGCCTCACGAATTGAGGGAAGTGGTTTTCGGCCAAGAATTCTTCCCTTTAACTCATCTAAGCTCTTATTTACTCCTGTAAGGAACATATAGACACAATCATTCTCTTCTCTTGTCTTATACCTTGCACAATCATTTGGATTCTACCATTCATCTTCATAACATTGATCTACTTCCAACCACAGAGCCACCATCTCATTGTAATACATGGTAATCTCACGACCTCCTTGCTTGGATTGCCAAAGCCTTGATTTTAATTCAAAAATTTGTGAAGAATTCTCTAAGTCTAAGTATTTTTGCTGGATGGAGTCCCACACTGCTTTGGCTATTGATAGGTGCATGTTCGACCTTGCAATTGTTGCCTCCATCGAATTTGGAAGCCATATTGTTACTAAGGAATTTTCTAGCCTCCATCTTTTTAAGCCAGGCTCCTTTTCTTCTGGCTGCTTCTCTTCCACAGTGATGTACCCGAGCTTTCCTCTACCTTCTAATACAAGTTTGATAGACTGAGTCCACTCAAGGTAGTTTCTTCCGTTTAGTTTTTGAAAGAAAATTTGTAAAGAAGAACTGGTGTTTATATTATCAACACCAGTATAAAGAGAGTTGTCTAAGTTGGTTTCAGAGATAATCTCTTATGTGTTTTGTGTAGGAAAATCCCGGGAGGTACATCACATGTACCAGCAGCGGAAAACAAAAATTTTTGTTGCCAGGACCTTCCCGAACGCCAGGATCCAGGTGTCGGTATGAAAACTCAAACCTAAATAGCCAATAGAGACTATCTCTAAA
>JAOSBK010032770.1:0-10596 GCA_027568895.1 Erythroxylum shatona | reverse complement strand
TTAGTTTTTCACTAAAATAAGCAATGAGTTTAGAATCCTGCATTAAAACAGCACCAATGCCTATTCCAGAAGCATCATATTCAACCTCAAAATCTTTAGAAAAATCAGGAAGAATAAGAAGAAGAGCTTTGGTCAAGCTGCATCATAATTCTTTTTAATAAACAAACAACATCGTTTGGAAAAAAAAAAAAGGTCTTCTTCAACCTTTAGCAGTGTCATAACAATGTGATTCATGACCCACATCATATTAAAAAAAAACACCATAGAAATTTATTTTTAAAATGTAAAAACACCTCTAAATCACTTAATTAAAGATCTCTACCTTTAATGGAAAAACTTCCAAAAATAACTTTACAATGCAAAATTTTGAATATGAAAATATTTTTAGAATTCGAAATTTTCCAAAAACTAAATCAAGACAAAGGTTATTATCGCTCTGATATTAAATGTAAGCCTATTTAACTTATATTCAACAGTAATATATGTTAAAGTAATAAATAAACTGAATGCATAAGAAATCAATATACCTTCTATTGTTAGTTTTTGCTTGAAAAGTACATATTTTTGAAGTTCTTCTAAACTATCAGTTCCAAATTGATAATGTATTTTCATAAAGGTAAGTGAGAAAATATATCAATATGCTACCATCAAATACATTGACAGTTACCACAAAATTAGGAAATTAATATCCACTAATTACATAATGTTGGACCATTTATAAGCATTAAAGCTATCTATACTATGGAAAATATCTCATAATATCAACTTTGGAAGTTTTAAATCTCGTTAAGGGAAAAAGCGATCACTCATCTAACATAAAAAGTTGAAGTTTAGATTTGCAAACGAGGATTGGATCTGGCTCCAAACAAGAGGAAAAGTCTTACTTATTAGGACTATATATTTCTGAATTCTGGAATGGATATATTAGAGCAGGGGAAACAAAAATGCAGTAGTTGGGACAACATGGTTTTCAAACTTTACTTCTTGAACTTGATATTTTTTTTAAATACAAGGAAAAAGTACAATTAATTTAAATCACGCAAAATGCGGCGGTACTCAATGCCCTGTTTATCCCGTCTGAGGAGATCCTACATGGTCAATGAGAGCTCTCCAAGTAGATGGATGCCATTTTGAGAACTGATGGGCAAACTTAAGGAACATGCATGATACGTATGGAGCAATAAGATATTTATAACATTATTTACGTAGGGTGACAAGTTTATTCTAAACGTTTGAATAAGAATTGTCTTGCGAATAGATATTAGTATTAAAATTAATTTTTACATATTAGCATGTTAAGAATTTATTTAAAATTTTGTTAACATCTTAAATTTGTTGATCTACTAAAAGAGTAGAGATAATAAATTATAAAATTTCAAATCTTTCTACATTTGTTTCATTTTAGTATATAATAATTAAAATTTTTAATAAGTGTTTAATTTTTTTAGAAAATACAACAATTCAATTTTAAATTGTATTTTTGTTAATATTTTACGGATGCAATTGACGTAACAATTTAAAATTTAATATTTACAATAATCATATAACATTTTTCATATTTTTGAATGTAAATCAAACATAATCATCTGCATGAAGGATAACTTTTAAATGTTAATATTTATATTTATTCGTCAATAGTATTGATAAAATATTAATAGAAATAAATTTTAAATTAATTTATCTAAAATTAAAATTAAAAATTTTAAAAATTAGATGCTCAAATAAAATAATCTTTAATTTGGACATTTTTAGTTTATTGTTCTAAATTATACTCCAGAACACTAGGCATAACTTTATACTTGGTAAGCCTAGAAATGGAGATGAGAACAAACACATGAGATGTAATTCACATGGCAAACATTATTCACGAGTCTCAAATATCATATAATGAAGTGATTGAATTTGCATAAATATAGCCAAACAATGTGAAGCGCAATTGAAATTGAAGATAAAGGCCAAGCAAAGCAAAGCATCAATCAGTGGCTGTGTGAGTGGATGAGAACAACCACACGCCACCCCACTAAACCAACACCGGCACATTTGACAGTTAAACTGCTGCTCATCGTACAACTAGGTAGGTTAGCCGTCAGTTGTCAGATTGTCACGTATTTGGAAATAGATATTTTGCTCCGCTTGACAGAACATGTGTTCACAACGTATCTTAGATATATCTCTCTTCTATCGGATTTTTCAAACAAACAACGGAGAGCTTTGTGTTCAACTTGAATATGGCGCCGGAATAAATGGCATGATCATTTTATGTTGGACACGCGTTTGACTAAACAAGAAATCGGCCGCCGTATGATGCCGTTGGCGGCTACTCCACGCGCACGGATAAGCCGACATCAACCCGCGGCGTCATTATGGGGTGTGGCTTGTAGTTTTGTACACTTTTTTTGAAGAAATTGTAGTTTTGTACACATCAACATCACGTAGAGATAGTACCCAAAATTTGCACTAATACTAAATTGGTGGATCTTTCCTATATTGTTATAAATCTCGATTTTAATATATAATGGCATAAATACACTAGAACTTATATAATTTGACTTTTTTATATATTATAAAAATTATTTTTTTCTTTTACAATATTGCTTTAATTGAATTAAAAATTAACAGAAATATGAGAAAAATGTGCATAATAATTAAAAATATTGTAAATAAATTAATACTAATTTTCGAATATAAGAATTAAAATAAAAATTAAATCACATAAAAATTTAGAATCAATAATCTTAATATAATCACGTATATTCATCCTAATAGAGTTGTATTATGTATCAGAGATCATTATCGATTGATTAGAAGGAAAGGGTACATCTAATCAATAATCATATAGCTTGAGAACCTATTTATGCCTATCTGGATCGAAAGATCGGCAATTATTGGTAACCAAGACAGTCTCACTTGTGGAAACAAAAACGTAGCTCATATGTTTCACGTGCCTAACAAATTTCGGCTCTAGATAGTGCCTAGTTAGCTACATTTCTTGCTGCCGACTAGACCCGTAGCCTCATTTTAGCTAATGTCTCCAGCCCAAAAACGAAGAAAGAAAGGCAAGGGAGTCCTACGGCTGCAAATTTTGGTTTAAAATGTGCTTTGAGCCGTGAGAGAGACGGTGCTTGGAGAAACGACGTAAACACCAATCATCAGATGCCTGCAGATTGTGGTGATGAGCCCACTACGATACGGCGCACATGTTTAAAGTGAGAGTTTTAAGTTCCTTCTTATCTTTCAAGCATCCACTATTTTTTTATACTGTATTCTATAGTGTGGTTTATCTACCCAACTAGCTCCTCTATGTCACTGTTTAAAAAATTTCATCAAATTGTCATTTCTTAACACGAATCGATAGTTGTAGTTGAATTTCCTTGGTCAACTATAAAAACATATACAATCTTTCAGCATCACAAGCGATTATCATAGTTATATGGTGCGACGAGCTAGCTAGCGAGCATTATTTTCCTTTCTTTAATCAATTCCTTTAAGGATAATTAATATACATCTTCTTAGTAGTTTGACTTTGTTATTTTTAATTCAGATAAATCGAGTAATGATTGTACAGATGAGAATTTGATCCACTTCTTATGTTACTCATTTTTTCTCGGTTGAACTGTGTAAAGAATCCTGAGGGAGTTCGAGGATAAATTGGATCAGATTCATGTATCAGAACTAAGTTGATAAAGTCCAATGAATAGAAACTTATGGATTTGAGTATGGAGTATGATGAATGGGTGATTCACATAGTAACTTAATTGGCTGCACATAAGTTATGGGTTAAGGGAATTAGGGAAAGCTAATTCGATATGGAAGGATTCACAAGTGGAGTAATTTTACACCGAAAAGATGAAATGAGTTATATACAAGAATATAACTAACTTTTTGCCATAAAGTTTTGAGTTAAGATATAATATCTTGTATAAGAGCTCACTTTATTGGATCCGGTAAGCCCACTTATCTGGGAGATCTACATCATCGGCCTAGTGAGAGAACATACTCGTGGGCTTTGACACCACACTTTAACCCAAAATCTTAAGACTTCAGGTTTATGAGTCCTTTCCACTTATATGTCCTTTACTAGTTCCATCTCTTTCCAATATAGGATTCCTACTCACACTTGGCATTCCAATAATCTCCCCCTAAAGTGTGAACTTTCACATTGGGCTTAAACTCCCCCTTGAGATAAAGCCTTTTTGTTTAGCAGCTCTAGTATATAGTGTCACTAAGAACCCTTTTATTCTACTGGTCTGAGCTCATTAGGAGTCTCCTTGCTCTTCTTCGTGGGAAGGCAGCCACGGAATCCGACTACCATCTCTATACTCGTCTCTTACCGAACCATCGGCTCTTATACCACTTATTGGATCTGGGGAGCCCACTTACCTGGGAGATCTACATCATTGACCTAGTAAGAAAACATACTTATGGGTTTTGACACCACACTTTAATCCAAAATCTGTATCCAAACTGATCCGAATCATACCCAATGAAACAACACTTCAAAGCCTTTGTATCAAGTTTGTTTCTCTTCTTTGGATCAATATGAACATAAGCAGCACATCCAAAAGTTCGCAGGTGAGTAAACTTGACTTCCTTACCCGACCAAACCTTTTTGGGCAACTTGAGATCTAAAGGAACTGAAGGTCCTCTATTTATCAAGTATGCTATTGTGCTCACTGCATCTGCCCAATTTTTTTTTGGCAACCCAACATGTAATCTCATGCCTCTTGCTCGCTTATTTAATGTTCTGTTCATCCTTTCAACAATCTCGTTCTGTCTTGCCTTGTCAGGAACTGTCCTGGTGCACCTAATTCTCTCATCAACACAGAACTTCTTAAATTTTATAAAATCATACTCTCCACCATTATCACCTTAAGCATTTGATCTTCAATCCAGTCTGATTTTCAACTTCAGCCTTCTACCTCTTAAAAGTAACAAAAGCATCTGACTTGTGTTTTAGAAAATAAACCCATACCTTTCTGCTAAAGTCATCAATGAAAATAATCTAATATCTCGAACCACCAAAGGAGGAGACTAAAGATGGCCCCCAAATGTTTGTGTGTATTAGTTTTAACCGTTCTGCCTTTAGTTCTTTGCTAGTCTTCGTGAAACTAACTCGTTTTTACTTTCCTAAAACACAACTCTCACAAAAACCTATATCAATAGATTTCAAACCTTGCGGATACCCCTTTGAAGCTAACATCTTCATCTCCTTCAGACTCATGTGTCCTAGTTTGTTGTGCCATAGACTTGAGCTCGATGTATTATCGACTACAACAATCATGTTCGAACACCCTGCAGTACTGTATAAAGTTCCAGATTTTGTGACTTTAGGTTTATGGATCCTTTCCACTTATATGTCCTTCACCATCTCTTTCCAATGTAAGATTCCTACTAACATTTGGTATTCCAACACACTTAAATCTAGCTTCCGCTTAAAATTATTTGGATTGGATCCAGGTGAGCCCGTATACAATCAAAATTACTCCGCTTGTAAATTTCTAATAATTAGGGCTTAATTTTGATCAATAATAAGACTTTTAGGACATTTTTAATCGTTGAAAGAGAAATTTTTTGAAAGATTTTAATGTAATAAATTTTTAAAAACTGCTTAAGGAAAGCAAAGAGAAGAGAGAGATAAAAAAAAGTTGAAAAGGATGAGGAAATTTTATATAAAAAGAGAAAAAAAAGAAGGTGAAGAAAAATAAAAAAGATAACAGAAAGTGATGATAAGAAATAAAAGGATGTATTTTCTAAAAGTAAAAAATAATTTTTTTACCAAAAATTAGTAGAGAGAAATTTCAATTGTTGAGTGTAAATTTAAAAAATTGAAAAAATACAGTCCTCAAATTATTATAATATAAAAGATTTAAATAGAATTTTATAGGTACTGTTTGCTTAAAAATTATTTAGTTAATTATACAAATCCTAATGGTAACACCCTTTTTCTTAAAAAAAAATCCTTACAATATGAATTTCGTTAAAAGGATCACTTATTTTGTACTAGAATTACATCAACAAAAATAATAACACTTAATAGGAATTTAGTTGATATGCGAAGTCAAAAAAAGTTTAATATTACGCAACTTTACTCGTAATTAATAGAGAGAAAATACTAGAATTACAATATTATTAAATTACATTCTTATGTTGTAATTTTATAGAATAGATATATTAGTATGTATACTAGAATTATAATATTACTCCATCCTATCTAAAATAAGTGTCGTTTTAGAGAAATACATACTTATTAAGAAAGTTAGTGAAATATTTGATATACCCTTATTAATTGCATGTTGAATTGCCTTGAATATGTAATATGTATAATTAGGATGTGAGAAAAATTAAAGGGTAATTTTGGAAATAAAATTATAAACATGCATAAAAAATCGTGAACGACACTTATTTTGACTAATTAAAATCTCTCTAAAATGACACTTATTTTAAATAAGAGGGAGTATTAAACTAAATTTACTTTGAATTGGTACAGAAGCATACCGAAATCTGACAAATAAGTCTTCCGGAGACTCTTTGATTTAACACGTTTATTAATTGGTGGTCACAAGAAGGAAAAAAGGAAGACAAACAAACATCCGCCGTAGGATATTCCTTTTGAAGTCAGTTTCTTCCTAGAGAGCTCTTGTTTCGTTTCCTAATAAGCTTGTGAACCACGTGCTATATATAATTTCTTTTTTCTCTTTTCTTTTTATTCCTCGAGGTCAAAGTACTATTTAAGTTCTATTGGTTTTTGGTAACATTTTCTCTTTTATTTTAAACTTACTTCCAAATTTGTAAATTATAGGTAATTTTAATAATTATAATCTAAACTGTGACTACTAAATGAGAAAGTTTGTAACACTTTTAATATTAATAGGAGTATTTTAGATCATTTTTAAAATTATAAATGATATAAATATTTGACATTTTATTTTTAAACGTAATAATAATTATTATTTAAAATTTAAAATTATTATAAAAAATTAAATTTAGTCATTTAAATTTTTGTCCTAATATAATACTAATCGTTAAGGACACAATTACAATCAATTGCAAACAATATGTTAAATGGGGCCTTAAACCTAAAACTCTTGATTTTAAAGCTTTTATGCATTGTTATATTTACAAGTCAAAGACTCGCATCCATGCGTGTGTATAAATAGAGTTGGCCTTCCCTTCTTTCGTTATCATCTAATTGTGGAAGACTCACCAGGGTGAACCCTAAACCTTGAAGCCATGCTACTCTTCTTCATTTTGTTTGTCCCTCTAGGGTTTTTTCTCTCCCTTTTATTCTTTTTCCTCTTCCATGATTTCAACAAATCTCACTTGAAGATGCTTTCTAATTACGGCCCTCCTTCTTATCCTTTCATTGGCTGTTTAATCTCTTTCTACAAGAATCGTCGCCGTCTTCTTGACTGGTACACCGATCTTTTATCGGCGTCTCCATCGCAGACCATTATCATTAAGAGGCTAGGTGGTCGCCGGACTATAGTCACGGCCAATCCAGCCAATGTAGAGCATGTTTTGAAGACCAACTTCAGCAACTTCCCCAAAGGAAAACCCTTCACCGAAATCCTCGGAGACCTTCTGGGTTCCGGGATATTCAACGTTGACGGCGATTTATGGTGCGTCCAACGTAAACTTGCCAGCCACGAGTTTAGCACCAAGAATCTGAGAGAATTCGTAGTGAAGATTCTGCAAGAAAAAGTGGAAAATCGCTTGATACCATTGCTGGAAGACGCTGCTAAGAATCAAAAAGTATTGGATTTGCAAGATCTGTTGAAGAGATTTGCGTTTGATAATGTGTCCGAGGTTTCTCTTGGCGTAGACTCTTCTTCTTTGGATCTTTCGAAACCAGTTCCTCCTCTACTTCAAGCATTTGACACTGCATCAATGATAAGCGCCATGCGAGGAGTGGCACCTGTTTACGCGTTGTGGAAGACAAAGCGAGCTTTAAACTTAGGGGTCGAAAAGAACCTGAAAGAAGCAATCAAGCTTGTTCACGATTCTGTCCTGGAGATTGTTAAAGACAAGAAAAGGGTTCTCGAGAAAGATCGAGATAGAAAGCTCGATGGCGATCTTTTGTCGAGATTGTTATCTGCCGGTCATGATCAAGAAGTTGTGAGAGATATGGTGATAAGTTTCATCATGGCCGGTAGAGACACGACATCGGCGGCTATGACATGGCTCTTCTGGTTGCTCTCAAAGAACAGAAACGTGGAGGAGATGCTTGTAAATGAAGTAACATATCTGCTCAACAATGGTGAAAAGGAACTAGATTTTGAAGTCCTGAAAGACATGAATTACTTGAAAGCAAGTTTATGCGAGTCCATGAGACTGTACCCGCCCGTTGCATGGGACTCAAAACATGCTGTCGTTGACGATGTCTTGCCGGACGGTACTCTTGTCGGGAAAGGAGACAGGGTAACGTATTTCCCGTTTGGAATGGGAAGAATGGAAAATTTGTGGGGTAAGGACCGGTTCGAGTTCAAACCAGACCGTTGGTTCGAAGAACCATGGGTGACCCCAGGTAGGTCGATGAAGTCGGTTAGCCCATACAAGTTTCCTGTCTTTCAGGCTGGTCCAAGGGTGTGCCTTGGCAAGGATATGGCTTTTATACAGATGAAGTATGTGGTTGCAGCCATTTTGCAGCGGTTTGAGATCAATCCGGTTAATGAGGAAGAACCGGTTTTTCTCCCTCTACTAACGGCTCATATGGCTGGTGGGTTCAAGGTTATGGTGAATAGAAGGAAAGGCCACGGTGGTGGTCGGTGAGAAAATGTGATGTAATTGTCAGTGCCATTGTAGATTTGATGTAGCCAATCCAATTTGGTATAATTTAGTAAAGCTTATCGTTTGAAAAGATGAAATGATCACTATGTTAATTAAATTTTATTTTAGTTTAGTCCAAATCCGATAATGACTTGTGGTATTTTTATGTACACCTTATGTTTATGGCATTAATATTATTCGAAAGTAAATGCCACTTCATTGATGTCATTAAAGAAAGCTCCAGTTTATGCACAATTCACGTTAGTAGTTTTAGAGTTCTAGAAGGAGATTAGCTGGCGTTTGATTTTCTTTAAATCTATATTTAATTAGATGTAAAGTTTTTAATGAAAAAGCTTAAATGAAATAGATTATAATGAAATAGAATATAAATAAATATAATATTAAAAAATTATTGTTTGGAAAGGATGGAAGGGTTTTGTAATATAATATAGTGAAATATTTTTTGAATGAAAAATTTATAATGTGATATAGTATAAAGTTGTTTATCGTTTTACATTCCATCATAAACCTTCCAAATCAGAGGTTTCTCATTTGTATTGTTTAGGATGAAATAGAATGTAATATAAAACTCTCCTCTTCTATCTCATCATATTCATTCTATTATAAAACTTTCAACTAAATATAATCTAAGTAATTAGTATATAATAGATTTGGTAAAAATTTTGTTGACGTGCAGGATTTAAAAAGATCTAATGATACACAATTTTATCCATAATTAATAAAGAGACTGCTTTTAAAATTATAATCTCATCAAGCAATTTGATAATAACTATCAGGCAATCTTAAAAAAAAGATTAAATTGAAGTTGTATATACACATCTTAATCCAACTATTCATTCTTTTTGTTTTCTTTTCAAAACTTTCGTGATTAGAGACATCTGCCCTTTGAGATAGGGATTCATGTAACTTTTTAAGACTGCAAATGAACAAATGCCGCTTGCACGATAATGTTGAAATCAGTGGTTGAAACATACGGTGGAGATGACTGCCTTTGCTGGCCACTTTTTGACATCTCCCAAGTTTGGCTTCACGCGGTTGATGAAAAAGAGGAGGAACTGAAGACAAATTTCCTTGAAACCTCAAAATGAAAATTTCCCTGACATTAGACATGAATGTTCTTGGCAATATTGCTCCGTCTGACTTAGTCATCGGGAAAGAAAAATAAGCATCGACGGTCGATCTTCAAAGCGTACGTGGTCCCCTGAATTTAATTTCGAAAGGAGCAACTCTCGATACTGACCACTTCTTCCCTACCCAAAAACAAAGTCAAACTGAAGATATTGAACGTATCTCAGAATTTCATTGCACGTGATCAAGTTTCCCAGAAACAAGAGCCAGGTTGGTATACTGACCTACTTGGCACGTTTAGAGCAATATTTGTTTATTGAGCAAAGTTCGTCAGAGACCAGATACAATTAATTACCAAGTATTGTATCAAAGAGGGAAATTTAAAAGATGGTCATATCTCTCTCTCGCTCTCTCTCTATATATATATATGTACAAGAAGAAGATAAATTAGTGAATAATCAAATCTGGGAAATCCCTATTTTAATGAAAGACACAGTCCTTTATAGCAAATAAGGAAAAAAAAATGAAGTCATGTATTGTATGACGCTATAAGGAAGATGTAGTGATCACTCTAACTTTGGTTACATGAGTTCTAAATTTTATAAAGACTCCATGGGCATACTTAAGATCCGGAGTTTCCTATCCACAATTACTCTCTTTTATTTAAAATAAGTGTCGTTTTAGAGAGATGCACACTTATTAAGAAAGCTAGTGAAATGTTTGATATACTCTTATTAATTG
>JAOSBK010032769.1:0-10596 GCA_027568895.1 Erythroxylum shatona | reverse complement strand
TCAACAATTGGAAAAGAGAATTTAGTTCATAATTCTAAGTAAAACAAAGTTAAAAATCATCATTGAAAACATAGTGCAGAATTCGTGTATAACAAGAAGAAGTAGAGAAGAAAATAAAACTAGGGTTTTACCCAGAGAGAAAGAAAAAACGTAGGAGAAAGAAAGAGTAGAAGAAAGATTCACATCCAAAGAAGAGAGAAATAAAATGAAATAAAATGAAACCAAATTTAAGACATACATATGAGGTTGTCCTAAAGAAATTAAACCTGAGTACAATCAGTATTTCTTTTATTAACCATATGGAAAAATTTAAGCGAGTTACATTTTATTGTTCCTGAAATATACAAAGATAATTTTAGAAAGAAATGCAAGGTTTCTTGAGGATTTTGAGTTTAGAAGAGAGTCTCCTTCACCTAATTAAATTAGAGGAAATATTATATTCTTATAAGAAATAACTAAATTTAGATTGATTGGTTAGTTTTCAATATAATCAATAAAGTATAAAAGAACAATCAATTCAAGTTACAACACTATAAAAGTAACCAATTAATGATATTCCTTCACAGTAAGAGGTGGGTGTTAGATTGTCCACAAGGATAATGAAATATGCAAGTTTTATGATTTTGTAAAGTATTTACATGAGTTAAATATAAATCCACATAAGGACTCAATCTCATTTTTAGAGGCAATGAATGACGTTAATTATAATATCTCTGAAGAAGTCATATAAGATGAGTTGAAATACATAAATAGTAATCAAGTTTAGGATATTCAATTACCAGAAGGGCAAAGCCACTAGTTTTAAATGAGTTTTTAAAGCTATAAAGGACTCTTATGGTAATACAGAGAGACGTAAAGTTAGACTTATAGTAAAGGTTTTTTAATTAAAAATTAAAAATCATATTTTTAACAATTTTATATTTATTTTATTCTCGTTTTGTTTCATAACCTTTTTCATTAAAATTGCTTGTATTTATCATTTTCATCTTTTATCAAAATTTCATTTTTATTAATATTAATTATATTTATTTATGTTCTAGTTTCTTTTAATTAGTTTTAATTAATTATAATTAGCAATAATTACCTCTAATTGGAATAAGCAAGTCTTTATCATGACTAATTTTTTAATTTAAAATTTTCACATTAATATTTTTTAAATTTGAATTAATAAATTTTTATGATTTTATAAGAAAAGAAAAGGAAACAAAAATAGAAAAAGACAGAAAATGAGCACAAAATGTAAAACAAAATGAAAGAAAAGATAAATAACAAGACTAACAACTAATATGAGAATAGGTTAACTAATGAACTTGGAGAGGAAGATTAGAAGAAGAAAATAGTGAAAATAATAGAAAGAATTGAAAACAAGGGGAAGAAGGAAAAACATAAAATTGGAGAAAGAGACATCACACTTGAGAGAAGAAAAATGGCTATGATATAGGGCATAAGAGAATATAGAACACAAAATAACAAAAAATAGAGAGAAAGAAAAAAAAAGAGAGAGGGAGAGAGAATGAAGAGAACCCATAAAAAATGAAATCCTTATAAGAAGGAGACTTCTAGTTCATCAAAAGTTAGATAGAGAAAGAGAGATGAGACTGTCGAGTTGCTTAGTTTAGATTTAAGAATTAGACTAAAGATCATTATAAAAATATTTTAGGATAATAATCTTGACACGTCCTTTATGCCCATCAAGTTACATATATTTGATGGGTTGTACACGTTAAGAACTAATGCAAAATTTGACAAATTTTGAGTTAATAGTTGTCCCAATTTGTAGCTAATATTTTGACTTAGTCAAAAGTCAATTAAGAAGAGTCCTAGTCTTACGATTTTGTATTGATATTAGGAGCACTTTCTAATCATGAGGATGGTCTCCTAATTTTTTAAGATATGTTGCATTTTATTATGTATTTAAGGAAATTCTTACTTAAATAAAAGGTATGCATATTCCTTATTTATATATCTAGATCAACTATTTGCTTTAATTCATATGAGGGATTTTTTTACTTGGTTTTCTATCTTAGATACTCTCTTCTTTAGCATCTAGTATTAGATCTTCCTTTAAAGCTTATGAATGTTAATAATGGTAAATATTGCAAATGGAGTGAACATTTTACAACTTGCAATTTCAATTTTTTAGGATAGTAGTTATGATGTTAGTATAAAGATGAGAACTCTCTTTGTTTACTAAGATCTATAGGAGTTGGTAAAGAAAGGACATAATAAAGAATATTTGGTAGCTAAAGTTTTAAAATAAGGTGGACCATCAAATGATAAAAAATTGGAACTCATACTCTTAAGTGTAAATGCTATGGTTATGATAAACCTAGTCATATAAAGGAGCATTATCTATTGAAAGTAATATTTTAAAAATGGATCGGAAGTTAAACCAGTACGACAAGAAGTTTAAGGTCTAAAAAGATCAACCATTATTAGACCATCATAAAATCGACTATAGATTAAATCAAATTAAAAAATTTAAAATATGATTTGAAGAGATTGTCTTTATTTATTGAAGATTTTGAAGCCTAATTGAAAAAAGAGAGTGTTAAATGAAGATTAATTAAGTTATTTTAATTTATAAGAACTTACTAATTTACAAAAATTGATCAATTAATTAATAAATTGACCGGTTTTTAATAATAATTATTATCAAAGTAAATCGAACTAAAAAGTTGAAAATCATATCAAAAAGTTAGTCTGTTTATGATTTTGTACTATTTAATTAGCCGAATTGGTTTGATTTTTTAATTATTGATTGAAAGAAAGATAAGAAAAAACATGTAAATTTATTAAAGAAATGACTAAGATGAATATGGAAGTTTGTTTCTTGTTTGTTATATTACTGAAGCATATAAATCAGATATATGATATATATAGGTAGTGGTTGTAGCAATCACATGACAAAAGAGTTAGGAGCTTTTATTAGTTTGGATAGGCCAATAAAAACAACATTGAAGATTTGATGGAACAATTCATAGAGCATAAGAAAAAGGAGTTATAAAACTAAAACTTTATGGAAATATAACATTATATGCTCTCTATATTTTAAAATTGGAACTCAAACTTACTGAGTGTTGGTAATCTTAAAAGAAGTTTCATGTGTTATTCTTTTTGAAACCAAGAAGAAGTTATTGTTCAAAGTCCCTATGACTAGAAATAACATATTTCCACTTGCTAAAGATAGTAAAAGGAAAGAGCTTATAACTTCAATGGAAGTTAATAACTGGTTAGTGACATTAAAGGTATGGACATCTCATTTTTAAAGATTGAGATTGCTATATATCCAAAATCTTGTGGATAGTTTTGCTACGATAAAAGATGCTAATGTAGTATGTGAAAGTTACGTTGGACAATAATATAAAGATTTATTTTAAAAGAATAAAAGTATGAGAGCTTTAAGGTAAGTTAAATTGATTGATGGAGATGTTCGTGGCCTTTGTTGAAGATTTTAGTCAAATAATTTAGGATGATTTGCTAAGAAAAAGCCAAAGTTCTTCTCAATTTGAAGAAATCCAAAAATTCTATTAAAAAGTAAAATACAAATGCAACAAAGGTTTTAAGGACAATTCGTAATAATGAGATTGCCTCCATAAAATTTTAAAACTTCTGTGACAAAATGTGCTAACATAATGGATTAGAGAAGAGGAAGAATAAATTTTTTATTAAGATGGCCAAAGCATGTTAAAAGCTAAATGTCTTCTCAAATATTTTTAGGTTTAAACAATTCATACAACTACTTAATTGTAGTCTAACATTAACATTGCCAATCAAAACATAATTTGAAGTTTTTCATAGGAGGAACCTAAAAGTAACACATTTTAAAGTTTTCAACTATGATGCATATGTTCTTGTGCAATCTTAAAAGAAAGAAAAAATTTGATGATAATAGTGTGAAATGTAACTTTATAGTTTATAGGGTAAACCAAAAGTTAGTGGTTTTATAATCCTACTTATAAGAAATTATTAATAGTCGTTATCTGGTATTTGATGAAAATAACACATGGAGTTAGAGCTAAATGCAGAAATATCCAACTATTATTCAAGAGGATATAAAGAGCCAACAATTAAAGATAATAATGTTGATGATAGTAGTTTAAATCCTTCCACACTTAGCTCTAGTATAAGCTTCTCAAGTTCAACATCATCTAGCTTCTCTTCCTCTAAATATTCAAATAATTAAGAATGAAAACTAATTGAAATTAAAAAATCTCACAGTTTATTTATGAACCAAACATTGATATCCTTAACTAAAAGAAAATGGTTTAGCCACTTATCGATTTTGAGAAGACAAAAATAAAAATAAAAATACTATATAAATTTGGAGAAGAACTAAGAAGATGATATCTCTTCAACTACTATAACACCTTTATTTATAAGGGAAAGAAGAAATAAATTATAAAATGATTAGGATTTTAATACCCTAAAAAGATAATAATGGCTAAATAGGATTTCAAATCAAAAGATACTGTCTAAATATATGATAAGTCAATTTGATAACTTTCAACAGAATCCTAATTATTGTGATCCTACATATGCATTGTTTGGATAATTTTTCGATTTTACGTAACTTCCTCTAAGAGCCTTGTATTATGATTTTTTATTTTTTTACTTAAATAATTCTTCAAAATCTCTAATTCAATCCTAATCTTTATCTTGTCCATAATTTTCAATTTGAAAGTTAAATAGGAAATTAATTCCAAACATTTGAATACCAATTAAATAATAAAATAAGCAAATTAATATCACAATATATGAAACACATATTAAAGTTCTCAACTAAGTTGCATATAATCTTATGCCATCTCAATCGGGGGGAAAAAACTTGATGACAATAATAAGAAATCTAGCTCTACGAGTTATATCTTGAAAACTATTATAATCCTATTTTTAAAAAATTGCTAATAAATCTTAATATTGTATTTGTTGAAAAGAATATAGAATGAAATACAAAAATCCAATCATTATTTAATAGGAAAATGACAAGGTAACAATTAAAGAGAATAATGTCGATCATAACCAATTATTAAAAAAACTCAACCAGTTTGAGCGATTTAACCATAACAGTCTTAAACTGTTAAATTTTTGTTTCAATTTACTTTAATTAAGCTTTAAATTCTTTAATAAGTAAACACAATTTACCAAGCATTAAGAAAGGCATGTAAAGATGTTAACAACATAAGTATATAGAACTTTCATATGTTAAGGAGTTTGTTTAAGTGATTCAGCAACTTGTTCATCGTGCAATAGGTAGAAAAACAAGTATTTTTCTATATTTCTTAATTAATACAAGTTCATGGTTGATCTTGGGCCATAGTTAAAGTTTGTGTTATCAGTAACATATGGTATTAGAGCAGTTCTATAATTATATGAATTTGAATGAAGATTTTCAAACTTCTCCACATTGAAGTTAAAGAAATTAATCTATATTTTCTCTTATAAATTTGATATTTGTTGTTTAAATTGATTTTGAATAAGCATTATGTGGAAAAATGGGGCAAAATCAACTTTGGGTGATTTTCCAGTGAAATAGTCCTGAATCCAACAAAAATAACTAAAAATGTTGACAAAAACTACCATTTTTTGGATAATTAGAGGCTGCATTATGAAGAAGCACACAATTGCCTCTAGGATGTGCTCGATGTTTGGTACATGCATGTTGTAGGTGATTGATACGTGTTTGGTGCATGTCAAAAGCGCACCTAAGATAGTTGGTGGGATGTCCACATGCTACAAAGGTTTGGGCACGTCTTGCTTATGAATGCATGTTGAACATGCGCCATAAGTTATGGCACACATTTCTTTATATATCGTGCACGATCTACATACACCCTAGGTATTAAGCTTCCTTGTTGGTTTGGCATGTGTAGTTCACACACATGCTGACGTTAGCATATTATGAGACAAAAACTCAAAATTTACAAAATTTATAAAATGGTCTCTCAAGTTATTTTTGAGTCAGTTTTTGCAGTCTTGTGAATTTATAAAGTGAGTTTTTAAATTTTTCTAGATTTATTACATTGTTAATAAATAAGGTTTAACACTAGAAAAGTTTAAATAAGGTTGATAAAGTCATAATTGAGTGAATTTTCATTTAATTGATTTGTAATGATGGATATATATATGATTTAGATATCTTATATGGTATTGGTTATTATGTATTAAATGATTATCACTATGATTGAGATTTACTTTATGAAGAATTCTCAAATAAAGTTTGTTGGTAATGTTTTTAGGGCTGATATGTGATAATGAATATATGCATAAGGATTTGCATTTATGAATGGTAAGTTGTCACATATTTTATGCCCATATAGAAGAATGTGATAATAATATATAGGTATGTCCCTTGTACTTGTAGATCAATCTGGGTACTAATGAGAATGTAGTCACTACAGTGGCCTTTCAAGTTAGTATTTCAATTATTCTGCTGACATGTTTAGGGATGTCATTGATCTTATGTTTGGTTATTCTATCCATATTATATGAGACTTTGAGATGCACATAAAGGTACTAGATGGAGGAAAGACATTGTTTAAGTGATCTATTCGCCCACAACTACTAGAATCATAGAAATTACTGGTGTGTAATCTGTTTGTTTTTTTTTTTTTGCGGAGGTCTTATCTACGTGTATTATGAATTCAACCCAAAAGTGCTTCATGATATATCTGATAAGATGCTTAGTACAGATATTGTTTGGTGGTTTTGAGTATAAATGTTATCTTATATTTTTTGATCATATGCATTATCAATTTTACATTCTCCTTCTTTGTAAATAATAATAGTGTCATAATTGAAACTCTTTTTGGTTTCAATTTTAAGATATGAAAACAAGATGTGGAATTTGCGTTAGAAATTGTTGATATCAACATGGTCATGGTTAAGGATAGGCCATTAACACCTACATCCATTAGCTTAGAAGTCAAGAGAGCAGCATAAGTAGCTTGGTATAGGTCAAATAGAATGTGTTATTAGACTATAAAGAGATCTATATGATAGATGGACTTTTAGAAACAAAAATAGCAAGATATTTACTCATCAACATCTTACAGAGATATGTACCTACTAATTTTGAAATAGATACCTTAAAATTTTTTTAAAAAATATAGGAGTAGTGGGAGTGAAAGAACAAAAAATTAGGAAGGTTCGCTTTTAAAGCAAGCTAAGCGCGTTAAATACTTATATTCCTAATGCTTCTATTATGTACCAAGCTTTAAATACTCTTCCATTAGAGTTTGATATTCTGGTTACCATATACAATTCTCAGGATATAAATACATTGATCACCTATTGTGTTGCTAAAGAAGACAAGTTGAAGAATACAACCCATATAAGCTTAATAGCAACCAAGGGGAAAACAAAGGTAAAGTCTCATAAATTTAATGGCAAGGAACCTAAATTTCCTCTACATATAGATGTTAGTCAATTTACTATTGCTAAAGGTCCTATAGATGTTATAAAATGTACGAGTCTGAGGTGTTTCTTCTATAAGAAAAAGGGCTAAAAGAAGCTAGAATGCCAAAAATACAAAACTTGGAAAGAAAGGCCAGAGCTATTAGGTAACTCATTGGTTTGTATGATACATGAGTCTAATCTTCCTATAGCTACATCAAGTTCCTAGTAGCTAGATAATATAGCCTCTAATCATACTACTTCCATAATGAAAGGATTCATTTAAAAGAGAAAGCTAAATAGGGAGGAGGAAAATTTTATGGTGGGCAATAATGAAGAAGTTGATGTAATCTTTATAGGGGATGTTTGAACCTTAATACATAGTTTAAGCTTTTATTATATGATATCTTTTATATACCATCCTGTAGATGAAATTTGATCTCTATATCTATTTTGGATAAAGAAGTTATAGTTTTGTAATTGAAAATTCGGTTGTAAAGTTATCTTTCAAAGCAAAACATGTTGGTACTACCTTCTTTTCATATGACTTATATAGAATGTATCTTACCTTTAATGAGATATATCCTTCTTAACATATTTTCAAACAAATTATTGGAAAAAGACCCCTAATAAAAGAGAAGTCATACATATTGTGACATAAAATTTCCAAAGATAGAGTTGAGAGGTTGGTTAAAGATAACATTCTTTCAACTCTAGATTATAATGGTCAAGAAACATGTAAAAAGGGTCAACTCATGCTTCTAGCTTATTAGAGCCAACTCATACCTTGTAAAATCTAGAAGGGTTGGAAGTCTAGCCTCACTCATCTTCGTGTATGAGACTTTCAGGTTGAGGTATGTTTATATAATCCTTAAGAAGATAAGTTGCATTCTCATTCCAGTTGTTGTTATTTTGTGGGACATCTTGACCACTCTAAGGGATATAAATTTTATTGTAGAGATAGAGGATTTAGAATAGTGGAATCACAAATAGCTAAATTTATGGAGCATAATGTCTGTAATGAGGGTGGTCATTCTCACCCTTCAGATGATAGATGGGTGGATACTATAGTTATTTCATATCCATCACTCATATAGTCAGAACAAATGGATCAAGGTCTTAACACTATAGTAGGTAAAGGAATAAAGACCCATACCCGTACAAAATGAGGTTCCTAAAGTACATGAGTATACTGAACTAGTTTAATTAAAAAGATCCACTTGAGTGAGAAGACCTGCTATTTCATCTTAGTCTATTTAGGTGACAAGACTATGATATTGGATGTATAGTAAATCCGGTTAATTTTACAAAAATTGTTTCTAGACCTCATATGAATTTGTTGTAGGATGCAATGAAGGATGAGATATAATCCATGACGCATGATAAGGTATAAGAGCTTATGGATTTGCCTAATAATTATAAACCTATTAATTGTAAATGAATTTATATGACCAAAAAGGAATCTCAAGGTAAAGTTGATCAGTATAATGCCTGGTGTAACATCCCGTCCCCATATTAAGGGTTAGGACCCAAACTTTCAGTATTTATGAGTTTAAAGAGAAGTTAAGACAATGCATTTTCTTGCTCATGCATCATGTTAGCATATATGCACATAAATACGGAATGCTTTCACATAAAAAGTGGTACATGCATTCATTGACAACTTCTCGGTATAAATAGCATTAAATGTGATTTTATTAAAAATGAGGAGTAGAAGGAGTAGAAGGAGTAATCTTGGTATGAGTTGTGATAAGGAAATATTTAGAAACAAGAATTTGGTAGTGATCTGGACAATGTTGACTGAGTATGCTTCAGTCTTTTAGCCACAATGTTTTCTCTAGTCATCCAAACAAGATGATTCTTAATTTAGATTAAACTAGAGATATATGGATACATTTTTTATGAAGACATAGAATTTCAATTCTGTGTCTAAGAGTCTCAAAATTTGTCATGAAATGAAGAATTGGGTGCAGTGTCGGTGTATGAATGAAAAATTTATCTTTGAACTTTCGGGAGAAAATCTGGACTTGATATAGATAGATTTTGAAAAAGTTTTCTTCTGGAAAGTTGTAGATCTTTCTTTTATCTTTCCAACGGTATATAGTATGAAAATTTTGGATATCGGAGTCAAAAGTTATGATCCTTATAAGTGGAGACGTTCTGGGCAGAAAAGCAGACGATAGAAAGTGAAAGGAAGAAAAGCAGACGATAGAATCAGGAGAAAATCTGGACTTGATCTAGATAGATTTTGGCAAAGTTGCCTTCTGGATAATTGTAGATCTTTCTTTTATATTTCCAACGGTATATAGTATGAAAATTTTGGATATCAGAGTCAAAAGTTATAATCCTTATAAGTGGAGACGTTCTGGGCATAAAAAGCAGAAGGAAAAAAAGTAGACGATAAAAAGCAGACGGAAAAAAAGTAGACGATAAAAAGCAGACGGAAAAAAAGTAGACGATAAAAAGCAGACAAAAAAAAAGTAGACGATAAAAAGCAGATGATAAAAAAGCAGACGGAAAAAAAAAGTAGACAATGAAAAGCAGACAGAAGAAAGTAGATGATAAAAAACAGATAATAGAAAGTAGACGGAAGAAAAGTGAACGATGTAAAAGTGGGATGATATTGAAGTTAGACAATCGAATTAGTCTTAGAGATCTTCATAAAAGTTGTAGATCTTGAAGTCTTCTTTCCAATGGTCTAAAAACTAAATCAATCCGATATTTCTTGTGAAAGTTATGGAAATCACACCAAAACAGGTTCGTTTTGGTTGAGGTCATAAACATGGTTGCTTCTTTTAGCCATAACTTCTTTTCTAGACCTCCAAACGACTTGATTCTTAAACCATTGGATTCGTAAGACTTTTATCTATATCTCCACCAAACATTGAAGCTATCTAAAATGAATGGAGAAACTTTGAGTGAAAAGAGTGGGATAGGTACAGTGAATGTGCCCGTAGAGAGTATGAACTGGTGTTATTCTACTGAATATACTTCAGTATTTTGATGTTTTCTGGATCAGTAAAGGTCAAAATGAGAAGATTTTTGTTTTATGACAAACTAGAAACATAGGGATACAAATTATATGAAGAAATCAAATTCTGAATCAGACTTTAAGAGTTTCAAGTTTTGGATGGAAGTTGAGTATAGGGTACTGTCTCGGAATAAAAGCAGTCCGGAGATATTGGAGTATAACTTTCACAC
>JAOSBK010032768.1:0-10597 GCA_027568895.1 Erythroxylum shatona | reverse complement strand
GATGTGTGTTGGTTAAGTTTAGGTCAAAATGGTGGGAGAAGAAGTGGATTAAGGTAATGAGTTGTGTAATTGATAAAATGTAGCTTAAATGAAGGAAATTGATTCGAATGGAGTGGTGGAATGTTCCATTGATTGGAAGTGTTACTATATGACATGATAAGAGCATGAATTATTATGATAAAGTCTTTAAAATGTGACTTGAAAATCATGCACATTAGGTGTTTGATAAAATGCCTAAGTGAACTTGGTTTAGAATTTAAGGATTTTGATGGTGTGCATTGGAAAGAGGCTTTCACGTTTACTTAGAGTGAACTTGAATTGTTGCTTAGATTGACGAGTAATGGCCTTATATGCTTAGATAAAGATGTACTTAATTATGTTATGAAATGAGTAAGTTTGGATTAAAGGCAATAAATGCCTTAGAAAATGCAAAAGAGAAGCTAATGTGATGGTGTATAAATAGGAAATTCATATTTAGGTAGTAATTTCATTATATATCCTTTTTATGTATAAAGGCTCTGGAGCTGTAAATCAAGGAGCCCGTACCCAGGATTGATGAAGTTAAGGGAGTGAATATCTTCTTTTGAGGTGAGTTTGGGGAGACCATATTTCTCAAATGGGATTAGAACATCCTAAGACAAGCATAATGACTTGTATGTGAATTTTGAACCTAGGCCTCGTATGGTATAATTGAATCTCAAATGGATGCTAATATGTTTAGGTATTTAATAAATGTCATTGTTTTGAACTATGCATTCGGAGTACAAAAGATATCTTTTATTGTATGAAATAATGTTTCAACATTGTTTTTGAAAC
Source organism: Erythroxylum shatona (assembly GCA_027568895.1). Taxonomy (NCBI): domain Eukaryota; kingdom Viridiplantae; phylum Streptophyta; class Magnoliopsida; order Malpighiales; family Erythroxylaceae; genus Erythroxylum; species Erythroxylum shatona. The sequence continues at coordinate 9,781 of JAOSBK010032768.1, read as the reverse complement.
CGATATTTTATTACATATTTTAAAAAATGATATTGTTTTTAACAAACCTGTGTTTAAAGTGTAAAGGACAATGCTTTCTGATAGTTTAATTTCGTATTTTGAGAAATAATATTACTTTTAACAAACCTGCAAATAAAATGCACCGGATAATATCTTATTTTTCTGAAACTACGTTTTTGAACAACTTTGCATTGGATTTTAAAAGATGACTTTTATTGCATAAAACAGTATTTTGGAATTTACAAATGCCTAACCAGGTCATGCATTCTGCATGTATTTGTTCTCCTTTGGCTTAGAGGCATGGTATGATTTCAATTTAACGGTTGGTTAAATAAAAACATGGTGCTTTACTTGATTTTTGTATTTATTTTTCTATATGATTTTTTATGATTGGTGAGGAAACGACTGGCCAATCATGTGCTGGGTACAACTGATTAAGCGACCCCCATACCCTTGACAGTGGTACGTGAAAGTCAAGTAGTCGTATCGCCACCTTTCTATGGGACTCACAGGTGATTCCACACCTAGGGTCTAGACACCGACGAGGTCATCACCTAGGGTCATAACGCTCTTGTCGACTATAGTCCAAACTCACCACAGATGAAAGTTAAGCTAACATCGATAATCGGTGGGTGTGCATATTAGTTTGGCCGATTAGTGGTGTCACACATTATTATTTTGGCTTATTCTGACGAGATTTGATTTATGCATTTGATATTTTTGTGCACTTATATAATGGAACTGGAATCTATATCCACCTGGTGGGTGATAAATAGGCTGGGCCTATACAGTTTCTAACTACTATATTATGAGGCATAGGCTAGGCCTATGTACTTTTATGTCATGTATATTCACTTCATAGTTTATCTACACCGTCCTAGTATGATCGAATTCTATTTGTGTTATATGTTTTTCTTGCTCACTGAGTACATAATGTACTTACCCCCCCTCGGGTTTCCAACCATGCAGTTAATTTAGTGAGTTTGAATCTTTGAGTAAATCGTGCGGTCTTTTGACATTTTTAGGGTATTACCACACGTGGGTAGTTTCCTATTTTGTACTTGTGTTGTCTAGTGGCTCATGAACTGTGTTTATGTAGATATGCTTTATGATTTTGTAAGATAACTTTTCAATGCCTTGTCTTTTATAAATGACATAATCTTTTAATATTGTTGTTGAGATTGCCTTGAGTAGACTTTAAAGTCTTGAAGTTGTGGTTGGATATGAACATAGAAGTGCATTTGAAATTGTTTGCAGCTTTATAGGATTTTTAAAATACACCCATGGTGCTACCTAAATTTTTCAAAAAAAAAGAAAAGAGAAGATATTCAGTTAGCTTTGCATAGTCAGATTAAGGATACCGTGAGTGTCCTTAGCCTGATTATGCGGCGGTTGTCATAGGCCTGATATGGTACCGAGTCGTGATAGGTCCCCAAAATGATAATTCAAGTAGAAATATTATTCACGTGACTTCAATATTCATCTGAAAATATTATTCATCGAAATCATCCATATTTCATTCAAAAGTGTAACCTAAATCCTCAAAGCATACTTTGGAGCTTTTAAAGCCCATTCAAATTCATTACGTAGCTTTTCGAAGTTTTTAGAAATTTTTTGAAAATTTTCAATCGAGTGCATAACAATCTTTGATCTATTCATGATATCAGTTATAACCTTAATAATATTTAAACACTTATGTTACTCTAGTATACCATAAATAAAGCATACTCTATAAAATACATATACAGCATATTACATAGTACAATAATCAAACTAGGATATTACACTTTTGTCCTAATTATAACAAATTTGATTATAGAAATTTGAATCAAACTTAGTCATCTCAAAATATAGATGTTGACTTCGTAACCACTCTTTGTGCTTCCAATCTGTCAATCACTTTACAACGACCTACATATCATGGGCTTAACTTGTCACATTATCTAAAATAGACTATTCCTTTCCATAATGATATTCGCAAAATTTCTTTGATTTTTGACTTTAAACACCAACTTCTTCCTCCATTTCTACACCTAGCTCTACTTTTGATTTTAGGTACTATCACTTTAACGTAAAAAATTTAATCTTATTAACTATGGGTAGATTTTGTAATTCTATCCTTTATCTTCCATATCTACCATCAAATCCTTCACAATATGCTTCCATTTCCATTCCCGGATAGGGAGTGGCTGAGTAATTTGTATTGATTCTTTGGCTCTTAGCCTTAACTTGTTGATTTCACAAGCATTTGGATGTATACTTTGCTATCATAATGAACTTTTAAGTTACAATGTCTATTTGTGTTCCTTAAATTCATAGCACACACTGGTGAGTGACTTAATCTAGAATTTCTTTCTTAAATCCAGCCATGACGAGTATATATAATTCCTAACCTAGCATCATTGTAACGTTAGCTCTCAATAAAATGCCCTCGAAATTTGCAACTTAACTTCACATGAAACTCCTTTTTCTAAATCATTGCTTTCATTTCTCACTAACAAATAGTTTATTCATAACTTTACTAACTTAACCATACATCAAACCATCCATTTAACACTATCAAGATTCACATTTACGTAGATTGGGGTTCTTCGCAAAACAATTGTTCTCATATACTTCTAAATGATAAATATTTCCTTTCTTATTGTCTCTAATTATAAACAAAACTCAATAATATTTTTCCTGCATTTCTTATGCCTCACATGGACTCCTTAGCTTTTGAATCTCAAATCCATAACCACTAATGAACAATTTATTGTACTTTTGTCATTTCCCGTCATACTTTTTGGAAGAAAATCAATCATTTAAGATAATATCTTAAGACACTAACATTATTTCCTATTCACATAAAAACCATTCAATTACCTTAGTGTGCAAATCTTACTATCTCATAATGCAATTTCGAGCTTATCAAACCTCAATCTCTTCAAACAAGGAGTATACTCCATACTTCTGCTGTGCAACTCTGCTGTTTAATAAAAATATCTTTACTTGTCTATTTCTAACACCAAAAACACTTATCTGATTTCAGGTATCTCATAACTCAATCTAGGCCTTTATTAGTTCCTTTTTTTTAGTCATCTAAACTCTCCATGTCATACGTGTTCAAAGGTCTCATATATAATTCTTATCATTCTCCCAATCAACAATTATAACTATCTAAAAAATAATAGCTCTAAATTCTAATGACACAATTCTCCATTATGGATCAAAACTTTTCACTAAAATTTCCTTGAAAAATTTACCACCATTTTAACTCATCTAATTTCAAGAAATAAAACAATTTACTTACATAAAAAGAAACTTAAAATAATGGATGCTTAATACTTAGAATGATATACTAATATACTTACAATTGAAAGCTTACATCAAACTGATCATTGCTCTAAAAATATTGTTCAATCATCAGTCTTAATTAAAGATTCAATCACAATGTCATCTATAACATTACTTTGTATGAATGCATAAATCACCTCACAATCAAAAATAGGCTTGACCTTAAACATAAAAATTTTATGATAAAATTGATATTTATTCTAATCAATCACTCCATAAGGTCATAACATTTAAACATATCAAAAGTCAGTCTCCAATTACTCATATTAATAATTAATCTTTAACTAATTCAACCGTAATAAGCAATTTCTTCCTCCAAATATATTCACAAATTACTTTTTCAGTATTAAATTGCTAAATAATCTCATAAACTTCCATACTTATCAAGTCATATAAACTAAATAACTTGTATAGTAAATTGTTAGTACTTTTCTAGCTATCATGGTTAATATCCTAAGAGATGGGGGCATTCTACATCTCCTGCAGAATACCATATCTAACTTCCCTTGTGTACTAATCCTAACTTCCTTTAAAAGCAATCCACATCAACATAATACACTATTAGTCAATTCCCTTACTAATATGACTTCATAGTAATGGATATCTAATAAGATCAACTCATTAGAGAGCTTCTAAGTCTAACTACTATATAATTACCTCTATGAACGTTCTACACTACTAGCATATTTTTAATGAAAGTAGTTATTATCGTATACTCTGAAAACTCCAACTTCACATTAATCTACCTAACGAAATCTTTTAGCACATACGAGTGCATAGTTCTGGGATCGATCTCAATATATTCATCACTACCGGTACCTATCACCATACCAGATGTATCCTCAACATCCTACTGGACAATGACCCCAGCCTATGCAGGTGGTCTCCTTCCACATTAGCTACACCTTGGTACTGAGCTCCTAGTGTTTTAGGAGTCTCTAGACATTGTAGGTGGTTTGATTGACTTCTGATTAGATGATATTTCTTGTCTTATCCTTCTGTCACCAAACCATTTAAATTTATTATTCTTATCCCGATCTTACCAAATTAGGTAGCTCTTGGGATTTCTACTCTCATCAAACAATTTTGCACCTAAGTTACAAATACACTCAATCAAACTCCTTGACATTACTAAGGTCTACTGTGGCTGGCGCATCACTACTGCTCTTATCTATATTGTTTACTTAAGGCAAAAACAAAATTCCACTAATAGTTTTTCCAGTCTTAACTGTTCTGAGCGGGGTTGCTTCATAAAGAAAAACAATTGTTGAACCATCTCTCCGCTCGACCTCTCAAGCTAAAGGTATTTCAAATGTTGGGGGCCTTTAGTGCGGCTTTGTGACCCCTAAGGTTTTGTCAGTGCATTATGCTATAAATTTAAAGATAAACTATATCACACTAGAAATTTTGTTTTAAAATCAAATCCATAAAAGATAACAGAATTTTCTGGCTTGCTCGATTCACAAAAACAACTTAAAATCACATTAAGAAATCATAACACATATAGAGACAACCCTATTTTAAAACCTTACTCTAATACTACCTAAAAGGATCTATCCTGGAGTTCCCCTTTCGGAACCCGATTGGAGCCCTCTTAGTAACCCCACGGTAACCCTCCATTCGATATCGAACTTAAACAAAGGATTCCTACAAAGCCAAGTCATTCAACTATTAAAAATCTTATATACTCTAAAAATTAAAAGCATGAAAGATAGAGGAAACATATTTTTTAAAAATCATTTTACTAAAAATTTCAACATCACAATAGTTGCTTTTCTAAGATTCTTAAATTTCAAGAACCTGCATAACACAATTTAAAATACTTCTAATATTTCATATACTACAAATACACTTAATGATCATCCTTAATCGCATTTATATGATCGCTACATCGTAACCATAGTTTTCTACAAAAAAAATCCCTTAAAGCTAAACTTAACATATTTAAATTAAACTTTTCCACTTCAATTCCATTTTATTTCTAACACTTAAAATGAATCCATATTCAATTGCATGACTTTTTAATACACACATTTAAGTGGGCAAATTTCAACCAAAACCAAAACCAATTCCAAACCAATTCTTTTTCATTTATTTTCTTTGTTAGCATCAAAATCATGCTATGAACATCATAAAATATCAAAATAGAATTTTGGATTATAACACATTAAAAACCCTAACCTTGGTCAAAAACTCATCTAATCATTTCCATGTTTTTTCTTTCCTTCTTTCATCATTAAACTAACTTCCTAATGTCATTCGTTAACCTTAAATCATCAGATGGAAAAATAAAACACTTTAAGCAATAGACCTCACCTTTGACCAAGATTCCACATGTTATTTTTCTTTAATTTTTCTTCTCCAAATCACATCCAATGCAATAAAAGCTTTATATCACATTAAAAGGGTTCAATTAACACCATCAAAACTAAATCTCAACTATAACCCAAAAAATCAAAATTTTTAACAAAATTGGTAAGCTTACCACCCATTTTCTTCTTAATCTTCAATTGGATGGCTATGGGATTAGGTTCGATGCTTGATTGGAGGTAGAAAAGCATGAAAAACTCTTTGGAACACTTCTCCATGTCATACTCGAAGCTCCCTCTTCTTCTTTCTCTTTTCTTTTCTTTTCTTTTTCCATGTCATACTCGAAGCTCCCTCTTCTTCTTTCTCTTTTCTTTTCTTTTCTTTTTCTCTCTCTTCCCTCCTTTGTCCAACAATGGCCGATGGTTCTCATTGCTTCTCTCTTCTTTTCTTTTGGTTTTGGGCTCTTTAATGATGCTCTCTCTCAACTGCACACCAAATGAATCAACTTATGTCTTAATTCATGCTTTTTATACTCTTTAATACTTCACACATGTCACTTTCCTATTGGTTATCTCTAACATGTCATTTTCTCATTGGTCATATCTAATGACTCATCAATCCACTAATATCATATAAAAAGACCAAATTGCCCTTAATGAGCACAAAAAGAACAAATTGCCTTTTAATTCATTTAATTCACTAACTAACTGAATTAAATCCCGAAATTATTCTACAACCGTCTTATCATCAAATTCACCGTAAAATACTCTAATTAGGGTCACTACTTATTGATTGGATACTTAAAAAAATGAAATGGTTTAAAATCATCAACACGTATTATTTTTCAAAAAGGCCATTTTAACCCTAAGCTTTCAAAACTCCCAAAATTAATTCGATTGGGCTTACTTTTTATCAATATCAATATCAATAAACTCTAATACCTATTTTGGGTATTTTTCAAATTTTTCGAGATGGGTCCCCAAAATCACTATTCATGTTGAAAAACTATTCACTCAAATTCACTATTCATCCAGAAATATTATTCACCAAAATCATCCAGATTTCATTCAAAAGTGTCACCTAAATTCTCAAAGCACATTTCGTGGCTTTTAAAGCTCGTTCAAACTCATTCCATAGCATTTCAGAGTTTCAGGAAAATTTTCGAGAAATTTCCTGTTGAGTCCAAAACCATCTCTAGTCAATCCGTGATCTCTGTTATAACCTAAATAATATATTTAAATGCTTAAATTACTCTAGTATACCATAAATAGAACATACTCTATAAAATGCATACACAACACATTACACAATAAAATAATCGAACTAGGTATTACAGCCACGACCTTCTTCAGAAATATATTTTTGATGTTATTGTTATTATTATTTTAATTTTTATACTAGACTCATATATACTTATTATTAGCCCATTATATAATAATAGTTTATGTTTTATTTCAATAAAATATTTTATTTTTACTTACTTTTATAATTTTTACTTTTTATTTATTATCTACCTGTTTTATAACGGTTTAATACCGGTTGAATCTTTAAACCTTAAACCTTTCCTTTGATCGACTCAATGTCTGATTTGGTTCTTAAAACATTTCTTAAATATTTGCTTGTCCCTAAGCAAAACTAAAATAACAAAACCAAAAAAAAAAACACAAACACAAACATATAAACACACAATCATGCAACTTTACAATAATGGTTTAATGGCATCAGATCTCATGAAATTAACTTAACCTCAAACATCACCCAGTCAGAAAGTTTCAACACACTACCTTATTCCGTTCATGTTCAAATGCTTTGGTTTGAATAAACATATCAATCAAAATATTGGCACCTTATTCATTCACCTATGGTACTTATAAGCATGCACTTATTATTATTAATCAATTAAAAAGGTAAAATATCACTAAGTATTCTTTCATGAAAACTCTTGTTATTTGAAAATGTCAGTAGGTTTATTTTGTTACAAGCATCATCTTTTAAGATTTTCTTTAACAATCACCAAGTCTCTTGACACGAAGGAAAATACCTTGTCATGAGTGTCCCCTAGTTATTCAACTAGGTTACTTTTTTATTTAGCTTGATTGAAGTGTCATTCTAGCTTTTGATGTAATGACAAATATTTTGTCGTGAATGGCCCCAATTACTCATTTATATCATAACTCTCAACTGGCTACCAACTCTTTTTTTAACCTAATTTCCTTAAAAAGGGCTAGTACAATAGGATTTGTTTAATACATATTTTTTTCAATTTCTTAGCATACTTCATTTCTTATTAGTTAATAAATCCCATAAAAGGTTACTAATGATGCTTACCAAATTAAATCAAAGTAATTATAAGTGTATCCAAACAACTATCATAGAGTTAAAGAATATGTGTCATCCTATTTAACATACATATTCATTCCAATGACACTTAAAACAAAAGCGTCACATTTTAATGTGTCTTTATAATTTAGATGACTATATTTGAAGGTAAGAAAATTTTGTTCAATTCATGTTGCTATACGCTTAATTGACTATAAATTTATTCCAAAACACTTAGTGATTAATGCTATGAAATTCTTAAGACATTCATTTTAGTTTGTATTTAATATTAGGTACAATTCGGAAGAGAAAGAGTTAAAGTGAGTCAAAATCACAATATTTGAGTTGTCTTTTTTAGGCTCACATTCACTTGTCTTCATAGAGCAAGAGAAGACAAGAAAATACATAAAATGAAGAAAATGTGAGGCATTCATCCCTCAAGGCCATGCATTATTTTGTCATGGTCGTGAGTTATCTTTCACGGCCATGATAAGGGTGTCGTGGGCATGACACATTATTCACTCCCATTACTCATTTTGCATGTCATGGCCATGAGCCAACCACTCATGCCCATGAATTTTTGCTAGCTCATTCGAACCATAATTTCTAATATAAATAGACATGCTGCGTGACAGTATAAACTATGAAATGTTGAGGAATTATTTAAGGGTTTCAGGAGAAGAATGATGAGTAAGGCTAGACCCATGGAGAAGATAGAGGGATAAAATTTCCAACACTGATTCAAAGGTGATATCGATGTCGAAGAACCCGGTTAAGTATTTCTTTCATTAATTTTTTTGTTCTTTCTCTCTTAGGAATTGATTATGTTATTCTATGCTTATGTATTTGGATTTTCATGTATGAATGATCATTATTCTTGTTATTCTTAGATTGTTTATGTATGAACCCATTACTAGAATTTTAACACAATCCCTAATTGTTGTGTTTGGATAATTCTAGAATCTTTAATATAATTCGTAATTGTTATCTTGAGATTCATTTGTGGCAACTAATGGTTTTTAATTATTAGGGATAACATATACTAGGTTAAAGGACCTGAACTTGCGTGGTTATTGCCTTAATTAATCTATTTTCCTAACTCGTAATAAGGCTATCTTATTAAATTTAGAGATCTTGCTCTAGGTTGCTCAATAGCTAGGTTTAATTAATGAGCTCTTCTTAATTAAACATGAACTAAGGGAAATTCACAATTAATATAGCTTATTGTTAACCTACGATTAATAGTTGCTAAGAGAGATATGAGAATAACAACTCAGTGAAGTATGTTTGATTGTGATTGAATGGATAACTGAGTCCCTAACACATTCATCACTTTTCATCAATTTTTTAATGTTTCTTTAATTTATTTTCATTAATTTTGTTTTGTTTTATTTTCTTATTTGAAAACCACCAACCTCCCCCATAGCCTAAACATTGATTGAATTTATTTCAAGAGCTTTACACACGCTCTTGTAGGATCGACCTAGACTTATCACTACTATAGTTGTAGCTCTAGTTATTTTGAGTAGTGTTACGATGCGCTACGTTACATACCATCAACACATTCACACAATGTAACATGATGCAACAAAAATGTAAAAAATTCTAACACAATCAAAACCTAACATCATGCAAATGTAAATTCACACACAAATGATATGTAAGTGCATATATGTTCCTGCACTTGAATAACATATTTTCCTCAGTGTGAAAACCTTATAAAAACATAACTAAAAAAATAGACATAACAAATATAATAATAATAATAATAATAATAATAATAATAATAATAATAATAATAATAATAATAATAATA
>JAOSBK010032767.1:0-10597 GCA_027568895.1 Erythroxylum shatona | reverse complement strand
GATGCCGCGGTATAACCCGCAAACACACGCCGCAGTATAACCTGCAAACACCTACGGGTGGGGTGTGGGGTCCAACAGGTAGGGTAAGTTAGAAGAGTTCGAAACAACCAACCATTGCTAATTTAACTATCAAGGTAGAGTAAATTATAGTGTCAGAGGTAGCAAAGGAAATGGTTTGGATCAAAAAGTTCATCACTGAATTTAGAGTGGTTCTTAACATTATTAAGCCTATAGTATTATACTGAAACAACAATAGTGCTATTGTGCAGGAAAAGGAATCAAGGTCTCATCAATGAAACATGTACTTAAGAAGTTTCTCTTTATTAAGGAGATAATGAAGTGAAAAGACGTAGCATTGGAGCAAGTTCCAATTGAAGAGAATCTTGCAAATCCTCTCACTAAGCTATTGCCTTAGAAGATACATGATCAACATATAGATGGATATGGTATTAGATCCTTAGATACATAAGTATTCAGTATTGATACTAAATTCATATTTAACATTACTATAATGTTCAAAACATGATAAGAAATAGATTGTTAAATAAAGGTAGTTGATCCAAGTTTATACAAATAGTTTGTATGTGTTAGATCAAAGGAGACTTACGCTTAATATAAATTGTAAGAATACAAAGTTAGATAGCCTAGAGTATCCTTTTATGGCATGTGGTTAAATCAATATAATGAGAATCACAAAGCTACATATCAGGGTATATGTATCTTTTTCATTATGAATCATATGCAACTTGTGAAACTTATTGGGTTGAAAAATAACTAAATCAACCTTTCGTGAAAGGATGATGATTGTATTGAATTGTTAAATTTATATGTGTGATGGATTGGATTTAATACTAATTCATAAAAAGGATGATTCTTATATTTCATTAGAACTAAGATTGGCTTTATGTGATAAATTCATATGCATTAAATGAAATAATTTAAAATTGTTTAAATTTAAGTAGAATTAATTATTGAAAATGTTGAAACATTTTGATGAGAACAATATGGTGAGATTTAAATTTTTTGGTTGCTTATAACAAATGAGATTCTCTAGTAAATATCTTGACAAATAAATTCCATAAGAGTATAAATTTGTGTAAAGAGGAATATATAATATAAGATATTTTATGATGCAATATTTATCTCTTCTATAGCTAAACCTAGTACTATAACTTAACTTTGAAAGTTCTAATTAAATCAATTAACAAGAATTCATATTAGATGTGAAATGGTAAGATTTTGAAAAAGTCAAAGTTAAGGATTTTGGGATGTAATACTTAGATGAAGCATGTATTATCCACTAAGTTTAGGACTAAATTGGATAATAAAAGGTTGAGAGATATCCAAAGGTTGGATATAATCTTATAGACCCATTAAACAAATTGTTTGCCTCAATGTATAGTTATAGGGGCATAGTTCTCAAAAAAAGTAGTGGGAACAAAATGAAATATAGACATTCAAATCTCATAACAATACATCTAATTAGAACTAGTGCCTTTATTGATACATTTGATGTACAGTTGAATGGTTACTAGACGTTGAATAATTCACTTTTATGATGAATTCAAAGAATTTGTTTAAGAAATGACTGTAAACAGATCATGTCTATAAGAAGATTAGTAAGAGTATCATTGTCCTTTTCAATAGGAGTATATAGAGACATATTGCCCATAGAGAACAATAATATGTATTTTCAATTATTGAAATTATAGTTATTCAAGAACAATTCATGTTGGATTTGAAAAGGTAACAATTTAACTATGAGAATTAGATCTATAAAGATAAATATGGAAGGTGTTTACCTATTTTTGTCCAAATATATAGATAATATACTAAAGGTGTTTTGTATTTGAGATATTTGATGCTTGTGAAGTATTAAAGATATTCATATTCTAAGTATGAGTTGATATTTAAGTTCAACGTTATAAAGATATTAACTTTAGAAGTAAGTCCAAATTAAGGTATATTTTACTTAGAACAATATTATTTTGAGATTGGAAAGGTTCCAATGTAGTAATGATTGCTAATTAAGTCACAATACATATTTCGTTTAGTGGGAATGATTAACTATATTAATTGTTCAGATAGTAATGTACTATAGATCATTAAAGCCATTAAGCATGCATTAGGCAGTTTCTCTTAATTATGATGATAATTAAGATGAAAGATGTAAGATTTAAGCAAGTTCTCACTATAAGGAATCTTGTAAATTTCTATCACTAAACCACTATCCCAGTAGCATGATCGTCATATGGTAATATGATATAAGATACTTAAACGATTGGCTAAGTGCAACAAGGAGATTGTTGGTTTATACCAATTGGTTGTTGATTAGTGAAAAAATAATCTAAATATATTCTTTATCTTGTACATATTTAAATGTTTATGATAAAGTTCATAGGATAATTATACATTGCAAATGAAATTGTGATGAGATTATAATTTTGAGATTTATAATGTATTTATGTATTATGCCTAAAGTATTCCTAGTTATTATTCTATTAAAACATGACATTAATAAGATGTATAAAGACTAACACACATTATGTGTTTAGTTATGAAGGAAGTAGCCAATCTCATAAACTAAAATATGGAGATACTAAAACAAACATGTGGGTGCTTATTAAAAAACAAGTTCATTGAACTGACCTTATATAAAAAATCCATTTGGAGTATTATTTGTGTGCTTATAAAAATTCTCATTGTGATGATTGTATAAATGATTATTGGATTTGAGATCTCCAAAATCATCTTGTATAAGGATTGATATATTTTGATACTACGTATGACATATTCTAATTAAGGATAGCTCAGTTGGTAGTTAATGGATGTAGCATGAATTACATAAAAGTAGTTCAGTGATTAATATATAATTCATCATCCGAAAAACGTTCAATTGTTCTCAATTAGTATTGATTTGAGAAACTTTTGGCTAAGGTGGAATGATACTTTATAAAATAGTTTATAAATGTCATTAATTGAATCAATTACTAATGGAGAAGAACTAATATGATTAGAATCAAAATAGAGTAGATATTAATTTCATGCTTCATGTCTAATATGAACATTGTATGATGAAATGATTGAATTATACAAAAAAAAGTAAGGCACAAAAAACTTAGTAAAAACCACTTAACATTCCTAAATATTTGGATAATCATGATGTATTGCTAGAAGTCAATCATAATTTATAGACATACATTTTTTAATTAGATAATTAAAGATAAATTAAAGGAGTTTAATTTATCTAATCCTAAATATAATCTAGGATTATAATTTATATTCATTGTCAACATGTTTGGGAAGCTTATTGGTTACACACAAAGGACGAGCTAAAGAGAGAAAAGAGTTTTAATCAAGTTAGACTTGATTGTAAAGTTTGAGAAACTTTACTAATAAATATGAGATATTTAACAAATAAGGATCAATATAAGATATTTGATTTTATTTAAGCATAATTGCTATTAATTAGAATTTTGTATAATTCTAATTAAAGTATAATTTAACTTTAATTAAATTACTAAAATATCGAAAAATATATTATAAGTACGTTTAAGTTCTAAGGGAACTAGCACTCCTTGTCTAACCTTTTCTGTAATAATTACAAAGTTCTCAAGATATTCTATGGATAACTATTAGAAGCCGAATATTTATACGGCTATGGTGGTTGAAATGAGTCGAAAAGGCTAAAACTTCAAAAAAATGTATGAATTACGATTTATACTTTATTATGTATGTTGATCATTTTATAGAATTTTAAATAATCTTAAAATTTGGGAAATTAAATATGAAAAAGTTTTGTAATTATTCTGCTACCATTCAATTGAAGTTATTTAATTTAATTTTATAATTATCTTGTGATTAAGTCAAATCAGAGAATGTTAGAAATATAACACACCGTAGTAACTAGTTACGTTTAATTATCTAATAAATGTGTCAAATTAAATTATAAAGGATATTAATTGATTATTTCTTTATCTATTAGGATTTAGAGTGAACAAATGCTAATTAATCCGTTAAAAGCATTTGTAAATAAAATGGTTGGAGAAAAGAATTAATTTGTTCATAAACAGATCTGTAATATGTATTTACGTAAGAATTATACATTCAAGATTCTTCAATTAATGTACTATTCCTTATAATGAAAAGTCTTGCAACTTCATCAAGAATCAGGCACTATTTTCGTAAATGCTACAAAATCTGACGCCGGTATCCGTCCTATGTGTTTTTTTTTTTTTGTCTTTTTTTGTCTGCTGTTAGCCCACCTTTATTTTGGCGTGTAGAAATGGACGCCTCTGCTGGTCCAACGCTGCACCCATTGCATCGTGTCAAGACCCTTCACTTGGTTAGTGTCATTGCCATTATTTCTTTTGAAGTAATTAGTACGTCTATCGTGTGTTTAAAGCAGAAAACAAAAGGCAACTAATGCTAATATTGGCAGGTGAGGCCTGCAGAAGGGGTTCACAACTTGGAAGGAGAAAAGGACTTTAGTGCATTTTTATCCGAGGGATTCTTTGACGCACATCTCACACCTCTCGGCTGGCGGGAGATGATTGATTGAGTTGAGTTAGTATGAACAAATGGAGTTTAGTATGAACAAAGTGGTTGATTGAGTTGAGTTTAGTATGAACAAATGGAGTTTGATTAGTATGAACAAATAGGAGTATGATCAAATGGGGTATAGACGTGCATTTCATTAAGTAGCATTTGGCCGATTTCTCCATGTCTTAATTTGTCTGACTATACTCCATAGCATTTGGCCGATTACTCCATATCTTATCTCTTTCTTCGGCAAGAGAAAGAGATTAGCCGCGTTAGATTCTTAACATGCACATTGTAAGTGATTGGTCATGGTTCTTGGTTAACTTGGACAAAGGTGCTTGTTACCATGTGTTATTACAACGCATAACTTCAAAGCTCCAAATATGATCCCTAAGCCCGTCGAGTCACCGTTTCATTTATTGTTTTTATTGAAGTCATGGCAAATTTTATAATTTCTCATATACGTTTACCTTTTTCTTCAGTACATTAGAAATTGAAAATAGCGTGATCCTTAGACACTGGTAAAAATGTTAATTGAGAAGCATTCAGAAAAACATGTAGATATACATGGCAAGAACCTTCTCAACAATAGAGGCGGTGACCTGAGTAAATGCTCTACTGAAGTTTTGTGCAATCTCGACACAAAAGGCGTCTAATAACGATACGAAGCTCATTCAAATGAAACTGATACTATCAGAATGGCATCCCTTTCGATCCATTTGTTATGACTCAACTGTTAAACATAGACTTGCACGAAATAAATTTGTGAATGGCCATCCCATACAATACTATTCACCAAAATCAAATGAGCCTTGCTATGATTGCCTGAACACAAACCCTAGCAAGACAGATAGAAGAAGGAAGAAGATAGCAGCCAACAGATTTAATCCAAAAGCCTTTCTCCCACTACTTTCCGCAGTTCTTTTTTCAACTTTTCCACCCTTTTCTGAAGATGAGCTAGGTGTGGAATAGTGAGGGACCGAAATATCCCAAAATGATTTATTCATGAATAATGAAGCCTCATCTTCAGGTTGAAGAATTATTGATGAATCGGCCGGAACATCCATGGACATCAACTCAGTACAATGACCTTTTAGAATCTAACAAAATCAAAGAAAAACAAGAATTTAGAGGATAGAGCACTTCATGCGCCCAAAACAATATCAAAATAATTTGCTCAAGAAACCCATTCACAAACCTCCAGTGTCTCGAACTGTTGCAAGTAATCACAGATAAATGTATCACCCAGCCAAGGAATGAAAACTCTTCGCGGAAATGAAAGACCACAAGTATTCCTGTAGCAGAATTTATATTCTGAGCATAAGATTGAAAAGATTGGTGCATCACCAATTTCAAGTTCTTTATGTTTTGTGAGCAGAAGGATGTAACAAAACGCTCTTACACACCTCAACAAGTGTGGAACAAGTTTTGAAACAGGCTTTTCAGATAATTTCTCTTTGTGTAATTCCTTGCTATTCTCATCAATTGGATCAAGACCTCCATCTGCTTCATCACATATAATATCGAGTCTGCTTTTTAGACTCCTGATGATATCATCCTGAAAATAAAACAAACAAGCATATTGGAATAATTTCAAGATCCAAATATACTATCAGTTGGTTAATGAATGGCTTGCATTGTAAATTAATTTGATCCAGCAAAAAATCCCATATTTAATAGCCAACATCGCTGTATAGCATTGAATTTGTCGGAAGAACACTCTTACATTTTGTAATTGCACTCTGTTACGTGCCAACGTAACTGATCGAGTAACTGGCCTTTGAACTTGAGGAAGATTGGCTTTTGGGGGGAGTTGAGAATGTTTCTTCTTTCTACCTATTGCTGGCTTCACAAACAATGTTATCTGATAACTAAAATTTGAGACGCAGTAGTTTCATTCGAGGGAAACTAGACCTCCATAATTTCATTAAATTGATTGAGAATAGCTTCAGATTTTTTCGAAGTGAAACTGAGATTTGCCTATAAGGTTGCAAACGTAGATAAACAAAATCACCCACTTCAAAACTCTTATCAGTGTGGTGTGCATCATAATGTTTTTTCATACGGTTTTGAGCTAACTGGAGTTGGATTTTCAATTTTGAGAACTTGATCACGATCGTAAAGCTCCTTATCAACTGATTCTACTTGAGTTGCTCCAGGTACATAGGATAACATTGTTGGAGGGAGCCTCCCATAGACAATCTCGTAAGGACTCTTTTGGGTAGAGCTGTGAACACTTGTATTATAACAATATTATGCCCAAGATATCCATTTAACCCACTCTCTTGGCTTGTCCCTAATGAAACAGCGCAAATACATCTCTATCGTCCGATTCACCACTTCCGTTTGCCCGTCCGATTGAGGGTGATAAGAAGATGTAAAGTTAAAATTCGTCCCTTGCAAACGAAACAACTCCTTCCAAAATATACTTGTAAAAATCGGATCTCTATCACAAACTATAGTCTTTGGCAACCCATATAATTTGAATATGTTGTCAAAGAAAATTTGAGCTACTGATGATGCTGTATATGGATGGGATATAGGAATGAAATGAGCAAACTTTGACAAACGATCTATAATCACAAATATTGTTGATTTTCCCTTCGATTTTGGAAGACCATCAATAAAATCCATGGATACATCAGTCCATACCTGAGCAGGAATAGGCAAAGGTTGAAGAAGACCTGATGGTGATGTATTTTCCCATTTTTGACGTTGGCAGGTATCGCACTGTTTAATATGTTCCCGTATATCACGCCTCATTCCTTTCCAAAAGAATACCGATCTTATTCTCTGGAAGCTTTTATGGTAGCCTTCGTGTGTACTTGAGTGCATCTCCTGCAAAATGATAGGAATCAAGGAAGATCCTGCGAGTAAGAAAATTCTTTGCTTAAAGAATAGTATCCCATCGTCATAACTCCAAGGTCCAATAGCTTCTCCTTGCTCCACACGCCTTACAATATTTTGCAGCGTTGTATTTTCTTTTACTTCTTCACAGATTGGGTTGAGCCAATGAGGTATTGGACTAGAGATTGCTAGGATTTCAGATGTCTCTTCTCTTCTTGACAATGCGTCAGCCACCAAATTCTCCTTGCCTGATTTATACTCAATGAGGAAGTCATACCCCATTAGTTTTACCAACCATTTTTGCTGAGTTGGAGTTGTAATTTTTTGCTCCCATAGATACTTTAAACTCCTTTGATCAGTCCTTACTATAAATTGTCGCCCCAACACGTAATGCCTCCACTTTTGCACTGCAACCACCAAAGCCAACATCTCTTTTTCATAAGTAGATAAATACAAGTTTTTCCCTTGTAATGATTGACTGAAAAAAGCTATTGGCCTCTTCTCTTGCATTAGAACCCCTCCAATTCCTCCACCTGAGGCGTCACACTCAATAATGAACTGTTTGGAGAAATTTGGCAGTGCCAAAACTGGAGCCTTGGTCATGGCATCTTTGAGCTGTTCGAAAGAAGTTTCTGATCTTTGATCCCATTTGAACCCATTTTTCTTCAACATGTTTGTCAATGGTGCCGCAATTTTACCGTAATTTTGTATAAATTTACGGTAATATCCGGTTAGACCCAAGAAGCCTCGTAGTGCCTTCAATGTTTCAGGTTTTGGCCATTTGAGCATCACTTCAATCTTGTCTGGTTCCACGGCTACGCCTCCTTGATTGATGATGTGTCCTAAGTACCTAACACTTTTTTGTCCAAAACTACATTTTTCCCTTTTTACATATAATTGATTAGATCTCAAAATTGAAAATACAATGTCAAGGTGTTTCAAATGGTCTTCCCAACTCTTACTATAAATCAAAATGTCATCAAAAAATACCAAAATAAACTTACGAAGGTAGCTTTCGAAGACAGAATTCATTAACGATTGGAAAGTTGATGGAGCATTTGTTAATCCGAATGGCATCACCAGACATTCGTAATGCCCTTGATGTGTACGAAAAGCTGTTTTGTGGACATCTTCAGGTCGCATACGAATTTGATGATATCCCGATCTCAAATCGAGCTTTGTAAAAAATTTAGCTCCATATAACTCATCTAGTAACTCATCCACCATGGGTATTGGAAATCTATCTTTATGGTCAACATGTTCAATGCTCGGTAATCGACACATATACGCCAAGAGCCATCATGCTTCTTTACTAACAAAACTGGTGAGGAGTAAGGACTATTACTGGGTCGTATGACACCAGATTTTAGTAAGTCAGCCACCATTTTTTCTATCTCCGTCTTTTGATAATGTGGGTATCGATACGGTCGAACCGAGATAGGATCGCTGCCTTCCTTGAGAATTATTTGATGATCCCGAGACCGTTGGGGAGGTAGCCCTTGTGGTTCTTGAAAGATATCAGAATAAGATTGTAGTAGATGATGTAAGTCCTTATGAGTATCACCTGGAATGAGTTCTCGCACGTTTTGCTTTGGTTGCTCTGTTACTGCTTGAATATGCAACAAAAATCCTCCTTTTGTTTTCCTCACCTCCTTGTTGAATTGAGCATTATCCACCAGTTTGTCCTGCGGATCTTTTGTCCCTTGAAGTGAAACCTCTTTGCCATCAATTTTAAATGACATGTGTAGTTTAGAAAAATCCCATATGATGGGACCTAGTGTGCTTAGCCACTGAGCGCCGAGGACAGCATCACAACCTTCTAATGGAAGCAAATAAAGGTCCACCTTAATAGGTATTACTTGTATCTTCATGCAAATACCTTTACATTGACCTGCACTGGACAACTTCTCACCATTTGCTACGGCTACCTCAAATCTGCCTTCATGGGTTGGTTTAAAACCAATTTTTTTGGCAATATTTTGATTGAGAAAATTATGAGTACTGCCAGAATCAATTAAAAACGTTACCTTATGCCCCTGTTTACCTAAACTTCCAGACACTCGCATGGTTTGAGGAGTTCTTGCGCCATATATTGCATGGATGGAGATTTCTGGCACCTCCTCTGGAGCATCCTCATCCTCGGGGATTTCCTCTTCATCTTCCTCAGGCCATAGTCCTTCAATCAAGAATAACTTTTTACATCTGTGACCTGGCCCAAATTTTTCATTGCAGTTGAAGCATAATCCTTTGGCTCTGCGTTCTGCTAATTCGACCGGCGTTAACCTTTTAATTGGTAAGGTTGACTTGCTAGAACTTGGTGGACTATTGTAGACCTTCTTGGCTTGAGTTGGACTGCTACTTAAGCTTGCTTGTTTGCGACTTTCGTAGAGGCGTGCAAGGCCTATAGCAGCTGATAAAGAAGCTGGTTTGCAAGCCTGCATGTCAATCCTTATACTTCCTTTCAACCCACTAACAAAACCACCTACTTGTTGCTCTGTTGACAGCCTTCCGGCTCGTAGTAGTAATTTTGAGAATTGGGTTTGATACTCACTGACAGTTCCAGTTTGTTGTAGCTTAGTTAATTCTCCAAAGAAATCTTGATAACGAGTGGGTCCATATCTCTCAAAGAGCTCATCCACAAACTCTTGCCAAGGAATTGGTTTCTTTTCACGTTCTTCCTTCAAGAGTTGATACCACAACTGAGCGTCTCCCTCTAAGTTCCACGAAGCTAAAGGAACACGTTCCTCCTCAGGTGTTTGATGATAATCAAAAAATTGGTTTGCTCGGCACACCCAACTCGTTGGATCTTCTTCTCCGTTGTACCTTGGAAAATCCATCTTAACCACTTTCGGACGGCACGTTCCAACAGCCCAAGAGTTGAAACCGTTGTTTCTACTTTCATTACGTTGAATTTGGCTATCTGACGTTCCCTCCTGTTGATGGCTGCTACTTACATTGTCAAGCTTGGTGTTAATAGCTGAAAACATTTGTTGCATGGACTCCATCATTTCCTTGAACCTCCTGTCCATTTCTGCCTCCAACCTTTCATAGCGTGGGTCAGTCATGCCAAGCTCTGATACCACTTTGTTACGTGCCAACGTAACTGATCGAGTAACTGGCCTTTGAACTTGAGGAAGATTGGCTTTTGGGGGGAGTTGAGAATGTTTCTTCTTTCTACCTATTGCTGGCTTCACAAACAATGTTATCT
>JAOSBK010032766.1:0-10603 GCA_027568895.1 Erythroxylum shatona | reverse complement strand
CATTAACCTCAAAATATCATTACAATTGCTCCAATTAACATTACCCAAATAAAACATTGAACACAACTTACTACATTTACTACCCAATCTTGTATATCATTCCATTTCATGAATTTTTCTTTTTCTTTGCACAAGAACAAATCACTGCCAATTCCTCATTTAATTTCATTTAATAAGTCTAAAATCTAAGAAAATTTTGGGGTCTAGCACTAGGTTTGCAAGAAAAAATACAAATTGAAACCATTAGGGCTAAGAGATTTAAAGGGGTGTAGAGACTTCAAGATTACCTCAATTTCCTGCATGGAAATAGGTTGGGAGAGGAAATGAACCTCCTAAGAGCATAAGCTTGCGAAATCTATTTCATAAAAGAATGAGCTTTAACAGGTTTGTTCATGAATTTAGAAAATTAGTTAAAAGCACCTTCAATCAATTTTACATGTGAATTTAGGTCAGAGTCATTGAACTCCAATGAAATAATTATATTAGCAACCCTTCTAACAATGACAACTTTATAGTAAAAAGTATTTCTCTCCCTTTTCTTCACCCATTCTAATCTTGACCTCTACTTCATAAGTGAATAATCATACCATAATTCCTTGGAAAAATAGTATAGAGCATTCTTCTCAAATTCCTATAGCTGACTAGATTAAGGGTTATTGTAGACTTGTTGTTGAATGGAGTCCAAGTGACCTTTTTTAATGTTTATGAGGTGCTGTGTATTGCCAATGTTTTCTATAAAAAGGATCTTCAATTTTGTTCTAATAATGCTTAACTTCCTGGATAAAATGTGTTTTTTAATGCCAAATATCCTTGTTCTCAATGCTTTCCATCTTCAAAACTAGCAACATCGTGTAAGAAATTGTTGGACCTGAATGGTTTTCTAGGATTGACATCTTCAATTTGAGTTAAAACTGGACTATGGTCTAATAAGTTGTCATAAGGATAGTTTTTTGTCATCCATTAAGTATTTTCCATGCTTCAATCCAACTTTTTCCTTATGGAATTCTCACCTTACTGTTTGCTATTTTAGGTAAAGAAGTAACCTCCAGCCGGAATATCTATTAATTATGCTACCTAAACATATTTTTTGAGATTTAAGCATGGTGATGCCATTGATCTATGACCTTCAGCCTCATCAATTTTAAGAATATAATTAAAGTTCCTAGTAACAATCTAGGGGCTGCTAATGGAGTCTGAGATATCCTTGATTTGATTCCAACGAAATGCTCTTTGATAGCAATTATTATTTGTATAAAAAAATATATAAACAAGTTGAGTGTAATACCTATATGAGATTTGCAGATGGATCATTTGGTCAGTAACAATTCTAGGACAAATTGAAACAACCTTGTAATCATAGATAACAATTTTCTTGCCATTGGGATGAGTATTGTGATTAGTGATTTCATTAAGTTGTCACTATTTTCTTTTCTTCTAGTCTCCAAAATATCAACTACTGACACCTTATCTACATAATTATATTCCTTATAAGTATTTTTTTAGTTGGATATTTAGCCCTCTCACATTCTAAGCTATGTGATAATTTAACAGCCTCGATGGATGGAGCCTTTTTTTTTCTATTTGATCTTCTTTTATATACCATTTCAAAGTCCATGCTATTATTTTCCTAGTGATTACCTCTTGCACTTAGAGCTTCAGGTTTATTAATCTTAGAATTATCAATTGGTTCTTCTGTTGGAGTGATTGCAAACACTGCTTGTTCGGAAATCTCCCTAATGTAAGTTGTGCTTAAAATTATAGCCTTACCCTCTTCAAGTATAGTGACAACTTCATTACAGACTATGTCAATATGTAAGTTAGGGACTTGAATACCAGTATCCCCCATTCAAATATTCATTCGTGCCCTGATTTGGTGAGTTATTAGTTTTATCTTAATGATGGTCAATTCCTAAGCGTTCTCCATAAGTTCTAGTGATGAAGACCTTACTTAATGGTTTCCAGGATTTCTTTATAGTAGTATGAGGTTTCTAGGCATAGGAGACCCTTAGCTAATCTTCAATAGGTTCAAGTTTCTTATTGAGTTTAATGACAGGGATGGACTTAGGTAAATCAGTCATTGAATTAACCAAAGTGCATATTCTTGCAAAATTGACTCTTTTAGTCTTTATAGTAGCTTCATCCATCAAAATTAGTTTAACCAATGTAGCTGGCAAGAGGACTTAAACCACTTATATTCCAGTACTCTAGTGGAATATCATAGACACATATCCAAATAGGGATGTTTTCTTGTTTGATCTATTTCAAATTAAGCTCAGGACTTCGCATCTGAATTAATAGAGGTTTGTTATAGATATGCCCAAGACTAGGTTGAATAACCTTCCTTGCATCTTTTTCATTTGCAAACTTAAAAAGAAAAATAATTATAAAGAGCCTATATTTTCATCATTAGGAAATTAACCATTCTATCCAGGAAAAATCCAGTAATGGTAGAACTCTATTTGCTTGCTCTAGCTTTTATAATATCCAATGGTGGAGAAATAATTCTTTGCTTAGCCATCCCATTAGGAGGAAAATAGTTAGTTTCAATTTTAGTTTAAGATCACTAGTTACTTGAACCTAAGATTTAATAATAGGATGGAATGAGTCTACATTCTAACCAGAATCAGTCAAAATGTCAGAAGAATTCAGGGGGAAAGAAGTTTTTGCATTCTGAGGAAATTTGGAATTTAGTTCTAGGAAGTTATTGTCCATTGGACAAAAACATGGAAATAGGTTTAAAAGGTGATCTGGAGAAGGTAAGTCTAAGAAGAATGCTTATAGATAATCTACAAAGTTGTTGGGATACAAAAAAAAAGTAGCAAACAAGGGAAATCAATAAGGGATAAGATAGTTATAGGAGTATAGCAGGGAAGTTTGTCAAAAGGATGAAAGTCAAAACAAAGGAGATAAGTGAGAAGAATAGGTATGAAACAGATAAGGAGCAGGGTAGCAATGAAGAAGAAACACGAATAGTAACAGTAAGGGTCAATTTGGGAGTGCACTATAGCTAGAGAGAATGTCATTTTCCTTCATTTTAGGACTTAATGAATTTTTCACTTTTCAGAAAAAGATAGATTCAAGAATTATGAAGATGTTTTCTTTATCTTTTGTTCTTCTTTATTGTTGTTTAGTTTTTCCCTTTTTTCATGAACTAATTGGGATATGGATTTAGGGTAGATGGACCCTAGGATTTGATGTCTAGGACTTATGCTTTTACTTGATAGAATTCTTGGTTTTCTTGAGATTTGTTCTTGTTCTTATATTGTGTTAAACTGAGGGAAAAAAAATTGAAGATTCAATAATTAGATGCATATATGGAGAGAGATATGTACTTTTGGATCTCAATATGAATGATGATGATCAGGTTACTCGAGAGAGAACTATATAATCTTCCTAAGTTAAAGTAAAAACTATCATAAGAATTCACGAATTTAATTATTTAATTATTAGGTTATTTAATTTGAAAGATATTTTGGTCAATTCAATTTAGGAATAGCAATTATATTGCTTAACCAATAAAATAATTATAATTAGGAATTATTATTAGTCTAAGGAACTAGAATCATTCATTAAATCAAAATGAAGTTAAAACATAGTAAACTCTTAGGGAATATCTTACTTAAGTTTATCGATTGTTTTATTCCTAATCACTGTTTCAGTTTGGTGCTTTAAAATTTTTGTTTTATTTCCTTTCCATTCAATCATAGTTAATAGTCTAGGTAATTAATTTATGAGAAATTAATAATTAAAATACAGTTCTTATAGGATTGACTGTTACTTACCAATGCTAGGTACACTACATTGTATACTTGTAGTTAATAAAAACAAGTTTTTGGCACCATTTAAGGATTAGGATTTGTTACTATTGATTTAATATACAAAATGGTTAAACTATACTTTATTGATTTATTATTATTAGATAAATTTTCTCTATTTTGTCTCTTCTATAATTGATCTCTTATATACAACTAACTAAAAATTTTAGGAACCTTATTGAATCAGACCTTAAGATTAGGTGAACCTTATAGATACAGAGACTTTAGGAATAGATAAAGGTTGAATAAGCAAAGTCACTGTGGAAACATAAGGTATTTGAATGTTTTTTCCACATCGAGTGCTCAAGGGATTAGTTTAGGCATTGCAAGGCCTAATATTAAAGCTAGCAAATTTAAACTGAAATTTTCTATCCTCTTCATGATACAATAGAATCAGTTTGAAGCCATCCTACATAAGATCCTAATTTACATCTTTTAATGTTCCTAGAGTACTATAATGCATTGAAACTTAATGGTACCTCACCAGATGCCATCAAGTTAAGGTTATTCCCTTTTTCATTAAGGGACATAATGAGAGCATTATAAAAAACTTTCCCAATGAGATTTATTACCACTTGGGATTAACTATCCTAAACTTTTCTTGTTAAGTACTTCCTTTCAGGAAAAATTTCCCAAATTAGAAACCAAATCACAACCTTTTCCTAAAGGGAAGGTGAATCACTTTATAAAGCTTAAGAGAGGTATAAAGAACCATTAAAGTCATGTCCTTAACACGAGCTTTAAATGTGGCTCATTATTAAGATGTTTTATATTGGGATAACCAATAACACCAAGATTTAAGTGGATGTTGCTACTAACGGTGCTCTCATGATCTAGAATATGGATGAAGCATACCACCTAATTGAGGATATGGCTTAAAATCACTATTAATCGTCAAGTGAAAGAGTAGCTCTAAAGAAGATTCCAATTAAGTATGATATTCATACTTTAAGTCTTCTTATTGTTAAAGTTTATACTTTAGCTGAACAATTTGATTATATGAATGCTAACTTTATAGGGGAATCTAATGTTTCGTATGACATGTGTGGATCTCTAAGACGTTTAGCCACTAATTGTTAATTGGAGAACTTATGTTTCTAAGATTCATATGTTGAACAGGCTAATTTTGTCATTAAATTCAATTAGAAAAATGATCCATTTTCTAATACCTATGTGCTAGTTAAAGAAATAACCTCAATTTCTAGTGTAGGAATAACTTTAACCATATTCCTCAGAGCAATGTTAAGTAACCCTTAATTTCAACCAAGGCCCTTTAACCCCTCTCCCCAAAAGTTTAATTTAAAGTCTTTACTTGAGAATTTTGTAATGACCTAAGCTAAGTAAAATTGGGGTTTCAATAAGGAAATTAGGTAGCTAACCTCTAATATTGATGCTTTAGCAATCCATAATAAGAAATTAAAAGTTTAAATTTCCTTATGATACAATTCTTCTGTTAAACCACGTGGTTAACTTTATAGCCAACTTAAGAACTCTAGAGAGCACTATAAGGCCATGACATTAATAAGTATGATTTTAGAGGTTCTTAAGTTAAAAGAATTTGAAAACGAGAAAAAAGGGTTAAATCACCTAGTGAGGAAAGTGATTCAACCTCTTATTTATTTGTAAAAAGCTTGAGATGGGTAACCTAAAACCCATTACCTTCTCCTTATAATTGGTGGATCATTTCATCAAATTTTTTATAGGTATATTGGAGGATGTACCTATCAAAGTTGGTAAGTTTTTCATTCTTACATATTTTGTTATTTTAGAGATGAAGGAGGATAAACTGCCATCAATCTTAAAAGGCCTTTCCTAACTACACCTATAACTATTGTTGATGTGAAATTATAAGCTTTCTTTGAGTATTAGTGATGAGAGTGTAGAGTTTAATTTGTATAATGTTATTAAATATCCCTTTTTAGAGATTCTTATTGTAGGATTGACTTGACTGATTAGTCAGTGAGGGAGGAGCTCATTAATCATAATTCAAGTGAACCATTTAGAGACTAAAATGAAAGCTCCATAAGTAGAATTTAAACTTCTTCCTTCCACTCTCATATATGAATTTCTTATACCCAATTTTACTTATCCTATGATTGTAAATACAAGTTTAAGTGAAATTAAAATTGAAAGATTGCTAAAATTCTTTAGATTGCATCAAATGTCATAGGATATGCCTTTGATGATATCAAAGGCATTATCCTATCCATTTATATATATAGAATATTAATGGAAAATGGTTACTATATCAAAGAAGTTATTAAGAAATATACGCTTAAAACTACTTGATATTGAGATAATCTAGCCTTTCTCTCATAATGAATGAATTAGCCCACTTTAAGAAGTTCTTAGGAATGGGGTATGATTGCGAATAGAAATGAGAACAATGAATTAATCGCTACTAAAATAGTCGTGCATTGGAGAATGTGCATTGACTATAGAAAATTGAATAAGGTAAACCAAAAAGATTATTTTCCCATTCTCTTCATTGAACAAATGATTGAGAAGTTGGAAAAGCATTCTTATTTATGTGACATGGATGGTTATTTTGGTTTTTTTCAAATTTTCATTCATCCTAATGAGCCAAGAAATGACCACATTTACATGTCCTTATAGTACTTTTTCCTATCAGAAAATACCTTTTGGTCTTTGTAATGCCTCACCACTTTTCAACAATGTGTGATGGTTATCTTCTCTAATTTTGCTAAGAAAATTATGGATGTGTTAATGGAAATTTTCTCCATATATGGAACATCAAATTATGTATGTGACCATTTGTGACTGAAGTCAAAGAACTAACAATATTTGAGAAGAAATGAGATGCCTCTTAATAATATCTTAGAGGTAAAGATATTTGATGTTTAGGGAATATAATTTATGGTCCCTTTTCCAACATATTTTGGTAGTAAGTACATCCTTATAGTGGCAAATTATGTGTCAAAGTGGGTGGAAGCAATAACATCCCCCTATTAATAATGCTCAGGTGGTAATGGGATTCTTTAAGAAAATGATCTTCCTAAATATTACATCTCCTAGTTGTAATTAGTTACAGTAGTTTCAATTTCGTAGATTGCCAATTTGAATATCTTTTGAGGAAATATAGGGTAACTCATAAGGTTTCATTAGGATATCATATTCAAAACTATGTCTAAGTTAAAGTTTTAAATTAGGAAATTAAGAGAATACTTTAAAAGACATTTTCGAGATTGAGGAAAGATTAGGCTTTAAAGCTAGACGATGTATTATAGGCCCGTTACACCACTTATAAGACTCCTATCGATAAGTCTTTATTAAACTTAGTGTAAGGGAAGTATTTTCACATTGTAATTAAGTTGGAGCATAAGGCTTATTGGCGATGAAATCCCTTAACTTTAATCTGAAGGCCTCTATGAAGAAGCAATTACTTCAACTTTAAGAGCTTGATGACTTAGGGGTTAGATGCTTACAAGATTACCAAGTTCTATAAGGGGAGAACCAAGCATTACTATGATAAAAAAACATCTTGTATAATGAGTTTTATAATGGAGATTAGGTGCTTTATTTAACTTTAATTTGAAATTTTTTCTTGGAATATTAAAGTCAAGGTTTAGACCGTTCCAAGTACATAAGGTTTTTTACAATGGAGACGTTAAAGTGTGGATTGAAAAAGCTAGAACCTTCAAGGTGAATAGCCAATAATTGAAGCCCTACAATGCTACACACCATATTGAAAAAGGAATTGTATATGTCCTTTTTTAACCTTGCCTTGATTTTTGAGTGATTTAAGGGGTTGAGCTAATAACTTTAAATGAGTGCTTATTAGGATTTAACCCAATATATATTTGGTTTTGATGTTTTGGTTTCATTAATTTTTTGAATTTACGATGTTCTTACTAGTAGTTTTAAGTTTTTCTTAGATTCATAATTTGAAATTTATGATATTAAAGCTTAACTACTTAAATTTATGATGTTAAATCTTAACTAACTTCTCATGGATAAGTCTTGGGATTAGTGCAATGTTATTTATAACTTTGTTAACATGGTATGAACATGTCCCCTCTATACTCTCATGTTGACGTATATCAATTTACAATGGAAAAGTCAAGAGTAGTAGATTTAAACACAATCTTATGTAGGCCTCATACAGTAAAATGACTTGATGTGCTTTGTCCATGCCTTCCACCCACTTTATTGACTTACACTAAGGTTTAGATGAGAAGTTGAGAGTAATGGATTTGCTCACAACTTTGAAATTTCCTCATGCAGCCATGTAATAGAACACCCTAGCGTGTCCATGTCGTGTCAACGTTATAAAAGGAAATAGTATGTAACTATTCTTAATTAGGTACTAACATGACATTGTGAAGCACTTGTGTTCACCTTTAATCCCAAATATGATAACCACACTAAAGAACACATCTTTATGTTTAAATAGGTGTAATTCCAAAACTTCTTTTAACTAGGTACAATGCTATAACTTCTTTAATTAACACATGGATAATAGGGTAACATGTTAAGCCTGTGTTTAAGTGTCACGTACAAGCCAAGAGCACCTATTTTGAACATGGTATTAACAATGTATCACACTCTTACCATTTATATCAACATATACCCATATAGAGACTATGTCCTTCTATAAAAAAAAATTAAATTTGAAAACTCTCTAAGATGTCAATAACACAATCCTATGTCTTCACTATATTCATTTATTGTAGCTTCTATTTCTTTTTCTCTAATTTATTAAACAAGCATGAAATAATATACTAACTGTGTCTACCCATTGTTCTAAAAACAATAAATTATATTTTTCTTGTATTGCCTTTATTAATCAAATATGCATGTTCCTATATCAAACCTATGTAGACTATGTGTTCCATTTAGCATAGACTTGATAAGCTTTGTCTAGTGAACACAACCGAAACATGATAACATGTAAAACTTATGTTCACCTATGATATAAAGTTGTATGAAAAGCATCTACATCCTTACATCTTGCATCTTTTTCCAATTTTCTTTCAAATCTAACCAACCTACTGCAATTTATAGTGATTTTAGCCTTCCTTAGGCAATTTTCTACTTGATTTTACTCACCAACAGCATCAATTTGGAGATTAGGAGCATTAATGTGGGCAAAACCCATTTTTACTAAAAATAGTGTTTTGTAGTTTTTTTTTTCCCATTTCTTGCATCCTCTTCATCCTTACATATGTGAAATCTAAGTATTTACATTCCCTTAATTTTATTGGTTTCTAGGTGTGCAACTAGGGATTAATTGGTTCAATTGCTAGATTAATGAAATATGACGTTTAGTTTCGGTAATCATAAGTAACAAGTAGGATTGACTTCTCTACGTTAGAGTCGGAAAATTCTAAGAAGATATTCGCTTGATTGATTGCATGTCGTACATGTATTTCGCTTGCTCATTGGTTCTTGAATCTTAATGCTATTATTCAATTACCCCTATGATCGTATCTAGGTTATTGTTTAATAAGAATTCTAGGATACATGTTTCTAGTCATTACCCTTAAGAGAAAATTCCCCAATGAATGTTTGTTAATGATTACAATTTATGTCGAGGATCCATAATAGAATGATAACATCGGTGACCCGAAACCAAGGTATTTTCTCATTGATTTTTCAGATTTAAATATTGCTTTTGATTTGAGATTTTTCCTTTGATTTTATGATATTACCGTGATTAAACAACCCCCCTTTTACTTTTGTTAGTTGTTTCGTTTAAACATTGCTAACCTTTACTGTTAAAAATTTCTCGTGGGAACGATATTCGCTTACCGCTACTACATTAATTTGTTTAACGGAAGTGATTTCTTTTATGTTTGATTGCAGGCGACAACATTACCACCCAAGCTCCTTTAAAATCCATTGCACATGCCCTGAGCATCCCCTTAAGGGTCTGAATGGTCCTCTCAGATTGACCATCTGTCTGAGGGTGGAAAGTAGTGCTAAAACTAAACTTGATTCCTAGAGCCTTTTGTAAGCTTCCCCAGAATCTCAAAGTAAACCAAGGATCTCTATTAGAAACTATAGAGCCTGGAATCCTATGCAGCCTCACTATCTCGTCAATATACTTCTTTGCTAGCACATGCAAAGAATTTGTCTGTTTAATTGCTAGAAAATGGGCTAACTTCGTCAAACGATTCATAATAACCCATATGGTATCATGCCTCCTACTGGTCTTAGGCAAACCAATTAGAAAATCTATAGTCACCCTTTTCCACTTCCACTCAGGAAAATCCATAATAACCTATACATCCCTCTTCATGCATTTCCACCAGAAATGCTCTTTTAGATCTCTGTACATCCTGGTGCTACTTGGGTGCATGGCATAAGGCGCATTGTGTATGTTGGGACCCGATCCGAAACTGGATCCCAACTGGAGAAAACGGAAAACATATGAAAAATTGAAGAACGGATCAAAGCAAGACGAATAACAAAGAGCGAAAGTGGAAGCAAATCGGATAACAAAACGAAACATACAGCAAATGCAAATCGGAAGCGAATACAAAATCGGAACGAATGTAATCACTAATCGAATCGAATCGAATCATAAAGCGGAGGCAAACGAAGTAATCAAACTGAAACATATCCGACATCCGGGAACAAATAACATAAAAACATGATCGCGTTGGAAATCTAGACTATCCAAAATCCGGTATAAATTTTTCTTTTCTTTTCTTTACTCATAAATCCATTTTTACTCAAACTCATGCAAATCATACAATTTCCCTTTTCTTGTAAATTATCCTCAAGCCAATTCTTAAATCATACAAACTTCTTATACATACAAA
>JAOSBK010032765.1:0-10604 GCA_027568895.1 Erythroxylum shatona | reverse complement strand
ACCCAATCAAATTGGGCCTAAGCCCAAAACCATCCATCCTGCAAACCCATACATTCTCCTAACCCTGCATTCTTTAATGCATATATGTAAGCACATCATTTTGGTTATGGCATCTTATGGATCCTAACATGAAAGACCCAATCCAACACTTGGATCTAAGCCCAATCTATCACTTAGATTTATTATCTTCCTTTTACTAACTTGGCTAAAATTACTATTGCATGCTATTTCATTTGGAATTAATATTAATCTAATTAACATGAATGCCTAGTTCAAAATTTTAATTGATAATTAATTTACCTTAAAATAATTATTTGATGTTCAAAATTAAAAACTTCAATTTTATGACACATCCCAATTTTTCTAATCTTACTAGAAAATCTATTACTTTACTAAAATTAATTGACTAGAAAGTCAATTGTTTGACTACGAACCCTTCCATACGTAATATTACCATGCAATTCATCCTTTTACCATCTATACCCCCACTTGGTTTAGAGTCTGGTTAAAGTGTCAACTCCCACTAGAATGACTACATCACATCTAGTCCAAGTGATATTAGAACTTGTCCTAAGGATCTCATTACTCTATATATCATTGAAAACTCTCTTCATGAAACAAATCTGCTCTGGTCAGAGACTCCAAAGTAATGACCTAGACAAGAGGTCATGGGTATCATCTCAATTTATCAGGAGTGGTAAATCCTTTATTGACTACTCAGTTACCTCTGAATACCTTAAGTTGTACCTAATCACCACCCTATGAGTAACTCTTAAAAGGCACCGATGAATGGAGTCAACATACATGGTCAATATCCGAGATATCCTTGAGAACCTCAAGTCAAAAGATACTTCCACCATTGCTATGATGAGACTATCATTGACATTGGAATAGAGTATTCATATGATTTTCTTATAGTAGGTCAATCCAATGTACTTACTACCCTTAGTAAGCATCCACATATTAACTCTAAACAATTCATGTTTACAACTTATAAGATCTACTGCTTGATACAATCAAGGACTATAAAATGTGCTAGTCTATCTGGAGTAATGATATCCCATCTCATTAATCCTATGACTAGGAACTATTTAGATACTAACATAATTACACATGATAAGAATCTCATTATCATGATTTCCTCTATGCTATGTTTTGTATCAAGGACTTCATTAAATCAATTTAAGATCAACATCAAATTAATAAAATTATTAAATTTGAAATAATGAAAAATGTCTTTATCAATCATATAATGATTTGTACAATAAGTGCTAAAGGTGATTGCCTTTAGAGCACTTCTCTAATATATATAACTCACACACACACACACACACACACACACACACACACACACACACACACACACACACATATTGTTACTATAACTACATGGCATGATATGGACTACCCAATAAGATTGGGCCTAAGCCCATAACCATCCATCATGCAAGCCCACACATTCTCCTAACTATACATTCTCTAATGCATATATGTAAACACATCATTCTGGTTATGACATCTTATGGATCCTAACATGAAAGACCCAATCCATCACTTGGATCTAAGCCCAATCCAACAATTAGATTTACTATCTTCCTTTTACTAATTTGGCTAAAATTACTATTGTATGTTATTTCATTTGGAATTAATATTAATCTAATTAACATGAATGCCTAATTTCAGAAATTAATTCATAGTTAATTTGCCTTAAAATTAATTTTTTATGACCAAAATTAAGCAACTTCAATTTTGTGACACATACTAATTTTTCTAGTCTTACTAGAAAATATATTGCTCTACCAAAATTAATTAAAAAATAATTTCTATAATTTCCTAAAAATTTTAAAACATCAAATCATCATTCTAAGCATCTCTTGGTCATTTTAGATGATCAAAATAATTTATAAATCACCCAAAAATTATCATGATTATCGAAACATCGATAATACACCAAAAACAACAAATATGACTTCTAAACTTTTTATGGAAATCAAATTTTGAGCAAAATCATATAGGCATACATCAAACATCAAATTAACACATTTTTATCACATTAACATATTTTTAAGGTTTTGAAACTAAAATATAAACTTACAAAAAATCAAACAAAATAGGTCCTACAATTTATGGAAAACTATCCAGATCTGAAAAATTGTTTGATAAAATTATTAAAACATTTTTAATAATTCTACAAAAATTACAAAGGCATAAGCGCATCCCAAATATGTTTACATAATTTTTCCAAAATCAAATTCCAAGAAAATAATGTGTAACCTTATCAGTTTAACCAATAGGCATCACATTCCTAGCAAAAAGATATATTTCATGCATGTTCTTGTAAATTCGAAATTAAATATTTTAATCACATTAAAAATATTTTCAATCACACTAAATCATTCACTTATATCTTGTGAACAGATTTGTGAAAGAAAATCATGAAAAAAATTTCTATAATTAATTTCGAACAAACATTATAGGACCTCAAGCTGTCATAACTATGAAAATAGTTTTCACGTGTCATGTATTCTATATCTAACAAGGCACAAGATGGCTATGATACCACTGTAAGGTTCCTATCATGCATCTTATACATAATATATATCAAATATGCACAGCCAAAAAATAAAATAGAACCTCAAAAACCAAATCTACTCAAGCATATAGATATAGAAAACAAAAATATGAAATGTAAGATGTTTACATACCTTTCTGACGATCCCCTTCTTTCTTTAATCTTCTCCATGTTGGGTTGTCATAAACTACAATGATCAACATAGACCGTCTTAATGAAAGTCCACACGAAGATAGAAGGATTAAACCTCACTAGGATATGGCTAGAGTTCTTTCTTTATGCTAGCAAAGACAAGAACTCTTGTGAGAGTTAGAGAGAAAAGAGTGTGTGTGTAAGAAAGAACCTTTCTTTCCCTTGTGTCTTACACAAGATACACGAAAATTATCTCTATTTCTGAACCATTTAGCCTTCCATAACCCCCATCACTAATGGAGAGTTATGGGAAGTTAATGTTCATGAATAATATACATTAATGAAAGTTATGGGAAGTTAATGACCATGAATAACATGCATTAATAGAAGTTTAGGAAGTTAATGACCAAATTGGCTACCAACAACACTTGTTTCTAATTCATTCCATGCAACATTTTCTACCACAATCACATCACAATACAATCCCAAAACACTCTCTCATATCTTGAATCACCATTCAAGACCATTTTACTCATTCTTCGGATCTCCTATGTGTGTGACCCATTAGGTTCCTAGATATGTCGGCCATTTAAATTAACACTTAATTGAAGTAAGTCAAAAGTGGTATCTAGCAACATGTTATGACCTCCAATTGACTGAAAAGTCAGTGGTTTAACTATGAACTCTTCCATACACAATGTTGTCATGTAATTCGTCCTTTCACCATTTATACCCCACTTGGTTCAAAGTATGGTCAAAGT
Organism: Erythroxylum shatona; assembly: GCA_027568895.1. NCBI lineage: Eukaryota > Viridiplantae > Streptophyta > Magnoliopsida > Malpighiales > Erythroxylaceae > Erythroxylum > Erythroxylum shatona. The sequence continues at coordinate 7,139 of JAOSBK010032765.1, read as the reverse complement.
GTTAACTCCCACTAGATTGACTACGTCACATCTAGTCCAAATGATAATAGATCTTGTCCTTAGGATCTCTTTACTCTATGTATCATTGAAGACTCTCTTCATGACACATATCTGCTTTAGCTAGAGACTCTCAAGTAATGACCTTGATAAGAGGCTGTGGGTATCATCTCCTTCTATCAGAAGTGGTGAATCCTTTATTGGCTACTCAATTACCTCCGAATGCCTCAAACTATACGAAATCACCAACTTATAAGTAACCTCTAAAAGGCACCAATGAATGGAGTCAAAGCATAGGATCAGTATCTGAGATACCCTTGAAAACCTCAAATCAAAGGATACTTCCACCATTGCTATGTTGAGACTATCATTGACAATAAAATAGAATATCCATATGATATTGTCATAGTAGGTCAATCTAATGTACTTACTTCCCTTAGGAAGTATCTACATGTTAACCCTAAACAACTCATATCTACAGCTTATGAGATCTACTGCTTGATCTAATCAAGGAGTATAACATGTGCTAGTCTATCCGGATTAATGATATCCCATCTCATTAATCATATGACTAGGGACTGTTTAGATACTAACATAATTACACATAATAGGAATCTCATTATCATGATCTCATCATGATTTCCTCCATACTATGATTTGTATCAAGGACTTCATTCAATCAATTTAAGATCAACATCAAATCTATAAATGTATGAACATCGAAATAATAAAAAATGTCCGTATTAAGCATAAAATGATTTATACAATAAGTGCTAAAGGTGATTGACTTTAGAGCACTTCTCTAAAAGGTAGAACATCGAATAATAAGGCTCTAATGACTGACCTAGAGTTGATAGAAGAGAAGGCATATAAATAATTACTAGTGATAGTTAAAAAGGGCAAGAATGAATAAAACACTTAGGATCCATAATATAGACATCATGAATAACCTAACAACTTAAATGGAGGTGATTCATACTATTGGACAACCTAAGCTCATCAAAAATAACAATTCAAGTTATGAGTTGTGAGTTCTATGGGGGAGGACATTAAGGTATATAATGCTAAGCTAAAAATCCTATGGCTGATCAAATATAGCAAGTTGATTTTATTATAAAATTTAATAAAAACATTCCTAAAACGGTACATATAATTCAATATAGGGAATTCATCTAATATTCTCTTAGAGCAATCTACAAGCTAAACAAAAACTCCGTTAGGTTTTCAATAACTTATATAGAAAGAGAAGCAATTGAGTTTAGATGATATGATGAGAGACTTCATGTAAGTAACTGCTTCTCGATTCCAAAATTGTATTAATCTTTGATGAGGAATCTTGAAGTCTAAATAGTTTAACTGACGAAAACAATAATAGAGAGACCTCAAGAAACTTTGTCTAGTGACTTAATAATGAACCGAAGGAAACATGTGAAGGAGATTGCCCTAAAAAGTAAGGAGTTGATCAAGAAAAAGAAAGAAGAAGAGATCATGGTAAAGGCACCAATAATGGAGTATCTATTGAAAATTTCGTAATCTCTAAATTAGTTCGGGTAATTAAAAAGGAAGAAATCACTACTCAAGAGGAGGAGTGTTAAAAGGATCATAAAAAGGAGGAGTTGAAAGACGAAGACTTAAAAAAAGAGGACATTAAGGAGGAAATTATAGAGATAAAATAAAAAAAGTAAGAAAAGTTCCTCCAAGGCACCATACTACCAAGATTAAGGAAGTTTTAATATTTCATGCATAATTTGTAGTATTTATATTAATAAAGATTTAACAAATTCAATAAGATGTATTAATGTTATGTCTTATTCCCTATTAGAAATACTGGGATTAAGTGAACTAGAACCTGTTAGGAGAGTGATGTATCTTTCTGACAATTTAATAAAAGGTTTTAAAGGTGTTAAGAAAAATATAATGGTAAAAATTGATAGGTTCATAATAGAATTTTATATTCTAGAAAATAAAGAGAATGACAAAGCATAAGTAATCCTAGGTAAACCCTTCCTATCTACATTAAGTCTAATAATCAATGTTAGGGAATGTGAAATTATACTTAGCGTTAGAAATAAAAACTCTTGCTTTTAAATGATTCGATGTTTGTAGCTTATATTAGATTCGAGATAAGCTAATTGTTTTAATATTTTATGAAAAATCATTAAGTAAAAAGTTAAAGGACTAGAAAAATGAAAATAAAAGCAGGAGCAAAGAAGAAAGTCAAAATGAAAGATAATGACCTTCTACATAACACTTTGCTCTACTATATTAAAGAAAGAAGCACATATTACTTCAAAAATTAATCAAATTTGAGGGAAGTGTTCAAAGAAAAGACTCATAAAGAAGTGCTTTGGTAGGTAACCTGATAAGTGTAAATTGCATCATGTTTTAGGGTATAGTTTGATATGTGTTTAGTCATTGATTTAATCATTTAGTATGTATTTAGGTTATAATTTTGTTAGTTTGTTAATTATTTATATTTTAAGTGTTTTATGGGTTAGTAAAATCCTTTAAGCTTAAATATTTTTAGGGTCAACATCGAAGAATGGAGAAGTTTCAAAGACATTCGAGTCAAAACAACGGCTCACGATCTTGACACAACATACCACAATCATGACAGAAGCACCAGAGTTGGCCCACGATCGTGGCCTCAAGAAATGGCCCACTATTGTGGCCTACATTGGGCAGATGCACAAACACTCAAGAACATCAAGTTTTGAGGGGTTTTTTGGACTTTTTAGACCCCAAAAAGACCTTAGGGCTACTCGGAACACAAGGGGATATTTAAAGAATGAAAAAAAGAGGCAAAGAGAGCTTTTGCATCAGCCACTTTGAAAAATCCTATAGAGAATTCATCGAGAGATTAAGGAAGAGAAGAAGGAAGAGACAAGATGAGAAGAAGCTGACTTGACATACTTCCCAGATTAGGAGGTTTCCCTATGTCGCTGCCTCCCATCATCCATTCAATTGTATTTCCTATTTATTTTCAGTTTTATCATTATATAGAATTGGATTAAATAATGATGATAGAATCGATAGAATCTGGAATGTTGAAGATGTTTTAAACTCTCCTTCGGAGTTTTATTCTTGAATTAATGAAAACCTGATTGTTATATATTATTTGGATTTGTTGTGGTTTGGTTATACTATTTCATAGTTCAGTAATAAACTGAGAGGGCGAATCAAATGAAAAATGATTAAATTGGACTGATGTGAGTTAGGTGATTTAATAGAACAAGAATTGAATTAGATCAAGAAATTGGGCTAAGAGAGATCTTACATAGGTTCTAGATAGTTTATTAGAAAACTTCAGAACTAATTAGGGTTTTGGATAGATTGTAAATTGAGAGATTGCAACTCCTATAATTTGATTAGGGTTTATGATTTAAGTTTAATGGTTATAACTCGAGAGAGAGTAATCAACCCTAGAATGGTCTAGAACAAACAATCTGTTAATTCATAATTAGTTAGGTTAGCATTAAGGATACGTAAATTTCTCTTTTTCTTAATTGGTAAATTCTTTCGGTTGATTCTTGGTGTGTTGCAATTGCTTAATAATTACTATATTCGTCTTTGATTCTTAATTTGATTGATTGAATTAATTGAATTCTCATTTTTAGTTTTGTTGCATCTTAGATTTCTGTTTTTGTTTCTGGCCTTAGATTTTAGGATTAAATTAACTCCCTCCTCGTGGGATCGACAACTTTGGTACTATGCTAACAAACTGTGCACTTGCGAGTTAGTAAGGGTTTAATATTAAAACTAACACACAACAAATGCCCGATCATAACCTAACCACAAGTTTAAGAAATTTTTAAGTATATTTGGATTTATCTTTTTTGGCATTATGGACTAATAAGTTGGGGTCTTATTTTGCATTTGATGGAGAATTATTTTCATCAGATTGTTTGATAGGATTATTTCTTGCTATATTTCTTTTCTTTTCTTTTCTGTTTTTGTTGTTGTATTTATCTTTGTTGTACTTAGGGATACAAAGGAAGTCAAAGAAACAAGCTACTGAAAAGCTTTAAAAAATTAGGCATGTGTTAAGTTATATTGTTAAATATAATCTAGAACACAGCCCTATCCTAAACAGTATTGATATGTGAGGTTTTTTCAAAAGGATCTACAGATGGGATACCCTTGTATCCTAGATCATATCAATATGTTTAGAGGTACAAGAGGATCCATAGCCTAAGGACATACATCTTCCCTAGTTCATATCTTAAGGGAGTTAAAACAGTAGGATTCATGATATGGAGACACCCTCATCCCTTAGGCTATATGTCTAAGATGTTTTTTCCATGAGGCTTTATGGTTTAGGCCACATCAGTCCCATAGTATGTTCCAAATTATTCCTACCTATAATCATCCATTGCATCATAAAAATTTTAAAATGTAAAGGGTGTTACAGACCTTCACTTTCATCCCTCTCTTAATTTTCTTTTACTTTCTCTCAAATTCTTCATATACATAATACTCAAACAAAGTTTCGTAGCTAAATTAACTATATTTTAAGCATTTTTCCCTATTTTTATTAAGATTTCTCATAGTTTATGGCTTTGAAAACTATTTTTATTTTTGTTTTTAGATTATTCCTTGCTTGTTTTTACTTTTTAATACTAAATTAAACTATGAAAATGAGTTCACAGTTATTCATATGCTAAAAAATATAGGCTCAGGCTATTTGGGATGCAGTAAGTAGCTAAGCACAACTATGGGAAATATCCCCGAATGAGCATTCAATAATTAGCTTTGAAGAGCCATATCTTTGTAAAAACTATGCTTATCTTAAAATTCAACCTTTTGAATCCAATAAGAATCTTAATTGGGTTACACTAAAAAAGGTGGGATTAGTTTCAAAAGTGAGGAGGCTTATAAGTAATACAGGGCGAAGCATATTTTTTTACATTGTTGAATATTCATAAAAAAAAAGCTTTGCCTCAAAATTCTTACCATTTTCTTGTGAATTAGAATGTAAAATTGGATAGAATAAATGTGATAAAGTTTAGGTTAGTGGGAATTAAATGGAGATATTCTTTAATAATATTAGGTTATAGTAAAGGTTTCATGTAATCATTAAAGAGTAAGAGTACCCATATTCTTTCTAAAACCGTAGACATTTATAAAGGATTATTTCATACATAACTTTTGGGAGAAGTGAGGGAAATGAAGTAGTGCTCTTACATATATATTTTATTTGTTATGCATAGTAGAGAAGTGAGTTTGTAACATGGGTCACTAGTTTGACAAATATTTAGGATAGATGGACACTAAGAACAAGAAAGCCATTTGTGGAGGTACTTACTTTAAATAGGTTCGCAAAAAAACTAGGTAGATTTGACAATCTTTTAAGAATGTGTATAACGTGCTACATGGTTATTTTTGACCTAGACATATTGAGGTACATGAGGTTAGTCAAGAAGGTCATAGATCTTATTTTTTATGGGGGGGAGAGAGAGAGGTTAAAACTGAGGAGAAGGAGAGGAAAAAGCCCCATCTAATAGTAAAGGCACCCCAGGAGATGACAAAGGAGCATGAAGATGTTTAGCTCACATCACAATAGTTGTTATAAGAGTGGACTAACAAGACCGTTGTTGACTTAAAAATCAAGTAGTAATGACACATTTTCTTATTATAAAGGATGCAATGAAAATTGAAGTAGGGACAAAAATTACAATAGATGGAGCATCAGTTGTCCAGTTACTTATATAGGGTATTTTGAGATCCTCCATACAACAATCATGACATAAATTGAATTTTTTTCTTTTCTTTTCTATATGGCATTTATATCTTTAAAATTTGTTTTCCTTTGTATATTCAAACGACATGTTTTGTTCTCATTTTTATGTTATCATTTTCTTTGATTTAGCACTTTATTTTAGTTTATTTTAATACAAGTTTCCTTTGCATTTTATTATTTTTTATGTTTGTTTTATTTATGTTTGTAGGGTTTAGACAATTTCTAGATTTCAATCAAAATTACCTTAGATAGTGGATGAAAAAATGGGCTAAAGAAGTTTCGATTCCCTTTTATTTTCATCCTTTTATATTTATTGTCCTTTATTTTTATTTTCATACTTTAGATTTTAAATATTAAGGATAATGTATAACTTAATTGCGAGGAGGGAATCAATTATTATAGGTCTTATGTTTCCTATCAATTTTATTACAATTAGCTTAATACAGAATAATTTCAAAAGACCTTTTATCTAGAAAAGAAGATTGATTAAGATGATACTTTATAAATCTGGTTGTTTTTTAATTCAATTAGTTTAGGCCAATCTTTATGAGCATTGATAACTAATTTAGTTATAATTTTCTCCAATAATTATGAAAATTGATACTTAATATGCAATGTGATACTTATATATAATTTAGGCTTATCTTCAAGTTAAAAGTAATTTTTTAAGCATTTTAGCATTCAAATAAAAAAGTAAATAAATAAAATATGTAAATAAGTAAGCATAAATAAATTAGCCCTGGTGGCTTTATCCTACGTGAAAAGGTTAAAGTTAAAGAGTGGTGCTAGTATCCATTTAGAATAATGACCTAACTTAGTAAATGGGAGCATTCATAATAAGATGTTTACTTTAACATCAAAAGATTAGGTGACTTTTTAAATAAGCCTTTAAATTTTCCTTTTGTAAATTCAAAATTTAATGCTTTATTAATTTAGGTTATTAAAATGTTTGAAATATTAAGTATCTTGCTTAGGCATGTCTATTTCATGCATTAGGATGAGATTTATAGATTAAGTTGATGTTTGAAGAATTATTGGGTGAAAAATTCAATCGATTTATGATTTAATGCAAGTCTTTAAATATTGAATTGATGAACAATGTATCTAAAAGAATGATAGATAGTCTTAATTAATCCAATTAATTTGTTAAATTATTTCCTATTATTGCATATTTAAGTTAAGATTAACTGGATTGATTTGTTTGAAAGAAAGAAAAAAATTAAAATATGGGGATATTTGATATTCATTAAAAATACACATATTTACTTAACTATTTTTCATTAAAAATACATATATTTACTTAACAATTTGGTTCATCTTAATACAATGATAGATAGTCTTAATTAATCCAATTAATTTGTTAAATTATTTCCTATTATTGCATATTTAAGTTAAGATTAAC
>JAOSBK010032764.1:0-10604 GCA_027568895.1 Erythroxylum shatona | reverse complement strand
AGGGCTCGTTAGTAGTGGCCAGAGGTCAGAAGCACTCAAGACTGTATATGATGCAGGCAAAGCTCTCCAGTGATGTTAATACAGTGGAGAATGATACTACAGTTGATTTGTGGCATAAAAGACTAGGCCACATTGGTGAGAAAGGGATGACTCAGCTTGTAAAAAGGAATATGCTATCTGGTCTAAACCAGATACATCAGAAGAAATGTGCAAATTTTCTAGCAGCGAAACAAAACAAGATTTCTTTCCAGAGTTCTCCTTCATCCAAAATGAAGAATGTTCTAGATCTGATTCACTCAAATTTGTGCGGACCATTGCCAAAGTCACTTGGTAACGCGCAACATTTTGTGACTTTTATTGATGATCATTCTAGGAAAAAGTGGGCCTATACTCTGAAGACTAAATATCTAGTGCTAGATGTGTTCAAACAATTTCATGCGTCAGTTGAGAGACAAGCTGGGAAGAAGCTGAAGTGCATTTGGATAAACAATAGTGGAGAGTACATCAGATTATTTGATACTTACTATAAAGAGCATGGTATTCGACATCAAATGACACCACTAAAAACACAGCAATTGAATGACGTAGCTGAAAGGATGAACAGGACTTTGATGGAAAGAGTCAGATGTCTACTTTCATATTCAAAGTTGCCAAAGAAGTTTTGGGGTGAAGTTTTACTTGCAGCTATATATGCATTAAATCATTCACCATGTGTTCCTCTCCAGTATAAAGTTCCAGAAACAGTGTGGTCAGGAAAGGATATTTCCTATGATCATTTGCGGGTCTTTGGTATCAAGGCCTTTGTCCATATTCCTAAAGATGAAAGGAAAAAGCTTGATGTCAAGACATGACAGTGTGTATTCATTGGATATGGTCAAGATCAATTTAGCTATAGGTTTTATGATCCGGTGCAGAAAAGACTTAAGGAGTCATGATGCTATGTTTATTGAAGATCAAACTATAGAAGATATCAACAAGGCAGAGAAGGAAGTTCCAAGCTCCGATGATGACTCAACAAGCTTCCGATTGAATTCTCCAACAGTGGTGCCTAGATAAGTTGGAGATGAAGTACAAAATGATCAACTAGAAGCTGATAATGGAGATGCCCCCAATGAAGTTGAACCAAAAGATGACGATGGTGTTCACATTCAACCACACCTAAAGATTCTTTAGTCCTATTACAAAGATTTAGTAGAAATAGACAACCATCTACTAGATATCCAGCTTATCAATATGTAATGTTGTCTGATGGAGGTGAACGAAAAACTTTGATGAAGCCATGAATGATGAACACAAGAAGAAATGGAACGAAGCTATGAAAGACGAGATGAAATCCTTACATGAGAATAAAACATTCAAGTTGTTGAAGTTGCCAGCAGGCAAAAGAGCATTGAAGAATAAACGGGTGATCAAAATCAAGCATGAAGCAAACAACAACCATCCTTGATTCAAAGCAAGATTAGTAGTCAAAGGATTTAACCAAAAGAAGGGTATTGACTTTGACGAGATATTTTCACCGGTGGTGAAAATGAAATCCATGCAAGTTTTAATCTGGAGGTTAAACAAATGGATATCAAAACTGCCTTTCTACATGGGGATTTGGAAGAAGAGATATACATGGAGCAACCAGAGGGTTTCGTAAAAAAGGTAAAAGAAGACTATGTTTGTAGACTAAAGAAGTATCTATATGTTCTAAAACAGGCACCAAGATAGTGGTATAAGAAGTTCAAGTCTATTATAAGGGAGCAAGGCTACAAGAAGACTACTTCAGATCACTGTGTATTTGTGAAAAAAATTCTCTGATGATGATTTCATTATTTTATTGCTCTATATGGATAATATGTTGATTGTAGGTAAGAATGTTTCTAAAATCAAAAATCTAAAGAAACAACTAGATAAGTCTTTTTCCATGAAAGACTTAGGATCAACAAAGCTGATTCTTGGCATGCAAATTATTAGAGATAGAAGTGCCAAGAAACTATGGTTGTCACAAGAGAAGTAGAGTAATAAAGTACTTTAGAGATTCAAACTGGACAAAGCTAAAGTGGTTAGTTGTTCTCTTGCCAATCACTTTAAATTGAGTTCTAGAAAGTGCCCTTCTATAGATAAAAAGAAGGAAGAAATGTTAGAATTCCATATGCTTCAGCAGTTGGAAGTTTGATGTATTCCATAGTTTGTACACATTGCTCATGCAATTGGAGTTATGAGTCGTTTCCTTTCAAATCCTAGAAAGGAACATTGGGCTACAGTTAAGTGGATTCTCAGGTATCTTTGAGGGTCATCCAAAATATGCTTACGTTATGGAAGAGCAGAACCTATGTTAACTAGTTACACAGAAGCAGATATGGCTGGAGATATTGACTCGAGAAAGTTTACATCAGGTTACTTGATTACTTTTGTAGGGGGATCTGTGGCATGGCAGTCAAAGTTACAGAAGTGTGTTGCACTTTCTAAAATTAAAGCGGAGTTTATTGCAGCAACGGAAGCCTGTAAGCAATTGCTATGGATGAAGAAGTTCTTTAATAAACTTGGTATCAAGCAAGAACAGTATCAGCTATTTTGTGACAGTAAGAGCGCTATTCATCTTAGTAAGAATGCCTCTTTTCACTCACGATCAAAACACATTGATGTGAGATATCACTAGATCAGAGAAGTGATGAAGACGAAACAATTACAGTTAGAAAAGATCCATACTGATGAAAATGGATCCGACATGTTAACTAAGATTTTACCAAAAGGCAAGTTCGAGTATTATTGATTAATAGTAAGCATGATAGAGCCCTCCATGTAATCGAGAGGGAGAGATTTGTTGGATATAGGTCCCTCTCACATAGAGGGACACCAAGTTTTCAACAATTGCAGTGCTGATTAAAAAAAATGAAAGAAGACAGTTGCAAGGTAGCTGTCTTATGTGGCGGAGTGCCTATATAAGACACTCCCTGCTTCATAACAAAACACAAAAAAATATATATAGAAGAAAATCAAAGCAAAGCAATGCTTTGATAAAGGATTGGTGAGTGACAAAATAGCGAGGTTAGTATTTTTAGGTTGGGAAACAACTTGTGAGCCACTATTTTAGTTTTATCTCTATATACCTCCTATTTGTAATAGTGGAAGAATTATTTTGAGTTTTGTTCATGGATGTAGCCCAAAATTAAGGGTGAACTAACTACGTTAAATATTTTGTATCTATTTTACTCATTTTATTTTTCCTTTTTAAAAAATACACTCGCTACGCCCAACAGTTTGAACTTGGTGTGTTTTATATTTTTGGATGCCTGCCTAAAGCACACTCCTAAAGCATTTATGACAATTTACTAATGGTAAATATGTCCCACCCACATCCAAAGCCTTCCCTGACCTCCCCCGTGATGACTAAGGAGTTCCCACCCTTACCATCCTCTCTTCCTCCTGCACTGAACCAAATCATGCCTTTATTGTCGTCTTCAACAAAAGCTGGAGAAACCAACTTAGAGTCGAGTTTTTGGAGACCCAGATACGTTTGGAAAGTTGCATTTTGCAGTTGGAGTTGGTGTTGCAATAGGGATCTGTGAAGTGGAAGTCTTTTTTGGTATGCTACTTCTTGGATAAGAGGATGGCCTACTTGATGGTGCAACGCTGGGCTGAAGTAGGAAAAAACTGGTATTTGAAGTCCCTTTGATAATAGAAGATAAGCTATTCATCTTTTGTTTTACTTCTAAGGAAATGGCGAACAATAGCTGACATGGGCCCTTGGCATATACAAGGTAAACATATATTTTTAAGGAAGTGGAAAATGGGTTTTAAGCTTCATAGAGTTGAGATTAAAACTATACCAATATGGGTTAAAATGCACAAAGTACCTCTTGAATATTGGTCATTGAAGGGGTTGAGTTATTTGGCTAGTTACCTTGGTATTCCTCTAGTAATGGATGAAAATATTGCACACATTAAAAGGGTTGGCTATGCTAGAGTTTGCATTGAAGTTGAGCATGGAAAAATCATGCTCGAGAGCATTCCAATCACAAAATACAATAGTGATGGCGCACTAATTGAAGATAAGGTCCTATTATCTTACCACTGGAAACCATATCTGAAAGAGAAAACCAAGTTATAGGCTCCCAAACAAATCCATAAGGAAGGAGAGAGAAGAAAAGTAGAAGTTCTACCTCTAAAGACTTCAAAAAATGCCTAACAAATTGATAAATATCATGAAAAAAATATGGATACCTGACAACAGTTTTCTAAACAAGATGATATGGTGTAAGCAATGACTAAACCCCTGGATAAGCAGCAAACTCCTGAAACAAAAGGCACCTTCATTATAAAGTGGAACATCTGTGTCCCCAGAAATGACTTTCCTAGTTAACATTCAAGAATATTGGAATTAATTGATAACTGAACTAATGATAAAACCAAGGCTAAAGCCTAAACCAAATGGCAGGTTTGTAAAATTGAAATCAACTGCAATTTAGTGGATATCTAATCATTAGCTAGAAATGATTGTGAAGTTTCTAATGGTATCCTTGGACTACAAAATTATGTGACCTCTCATATACCTATCAGCAATAGATGCTATATAATTCCAACAGAGTTTATAGCTTATGTTTTTGGTCCACATATACAGAATTAAGAGTGTGCAACAAATTGAAAACTTTGACACTCATCCAAAACATCCTTGATGTGTTAACAATTTAAGGCAAAAACAAGTATAATAAGTGGCATTCTTATTTGTACTTTTTTTCTAAGCATAGATTTCATAACAAACTCTTAACTACCAACAACATCACTTATGCCTATATGAAAAAGGGTGGAAGTTGTAATCCATTAAAATTCTAAGAACTAAATATCAGACCTCCTAAAACAAGAAGCACCACCATCATCATCATCATCGTCATCGTCATCATCATCATCATCATCATCATCCTTCTACAAAGTTTCCAAGTACATAAGAGAACCACTCATAGATAATGGAGAACTCTACCAACCCAATATCCATTGCTTACCCATTAACTGGTACTTTAAATCTCTTAAAAGACAAAAAGCCTCTCCCATTCTCGCTTTGGAAACTCCTAAGCTACTACATAATATGGAATCCATAAGTCAAAATGACACTCTTCACTAATTTCAAAAGCATCACACAACTGAGAATAGAACTTAAGTAATGAATGTGAAGGCGTAGAGGCCAAAAAGAGGATATTGTTGTCACTTGGAGGGCTCCCAGCTATATAAAAAGATAAGGATGAAGGTTCTTGTTTAGAAGCAATGTTCTTGAAGATTGATTGAAGTTTTATAGGCTCATCATAAGAGCTTGAATAAGGCTTTATGTGAGGTTGGGACTGGATTTCAATGAGTTGGATGTTGATTTAATCGCGAGCTAGCACTTTTCAAGCCTTCAAAACCTAGTTTTCAAATGTTGGGTTGAAGTATAGCTCAATTGCATATCCTTCTGACATCAGGAGTGAAAGATTAATCACCCAAAGGCAACAATTTTAGACACAAGATTCAACAGTCAAAATCCAAGATTGAGATCTAAAGATCACTTAGATATAGAAAAATGAACAATAGTTCAATATAAGAGTACCCAGTTGAGAATTACATGAATTCCAGCATCCTACAATAATGATAACTATTGAAGCAAAATAGGTGAACAATAATCAAACAAATACAGTAAACGTGAATCAAACAGTGAAGATTGGTTGTGATGTAAATGGAAATATGAAAGAACTTAAGCAATGGTAAGAAGGTGGATCTAGTACACATAGATCTAAGAGGAAAACCAATATTAAGCATTCCAAATGATTTGCACATATGGAATATGTAATACACCACTCCCATCAAACATTTATGTTCGTACATCCTTCATGAGACTCACTTTGATTTATTAATTTGTTGTGTCTGAGTTCCTTTCTCACAGTCCTATATATATTATGGATACTGGGCTCATTAATAACTGTCCCTTATCTATTAAGGATACATGACTCATTATACATAGTGAACTAAAGGCTCATATGACATTTTGAGCTTTAAGCTCTTTTTCAGTGGTGACTCTAGTCACAATTGCCTTTATATTATCATCCATTCATATAGTGAAATGCATCATATGTATTCAATCATTCACTTATGCTCAATTTTTTTTTGCATTCACATTCACAGTCACCATCGGACCTTGATCCGACATTCAACAATTAAGTTAAGTATCACATATTCTGTCAAATTCACATACAATGAGCACTTCCAACATATTATTCATGCTTCAAACAACTCAGGCATTCAATGTCTAGAATCAACACATTCACATCACCTAATAATTCAATTCATATTTTAAACAACACAATAAATCAATGTGAGAATATCTAGATTCCTCATGGTATGCTCCAGATAGCTATTGCCTCGATGTTTCGACAATGTCTAAATGTTGTCGCTCTAATTGCTCTTCTATATCATACAATACATACATATTTACACATTACTAACTTGCACATTTTTATGAATACTCAATCATATACATATGTGTATGTGAAGTGTATAATGCATGCTCAATGAAAATCTCGAGTATATTTTCTTAATTCACATCTTATGATCATTCATACTCCATAACTCATATATGTCTAAATTAAACTTAGATTTACACTTTATTTGTATAAGACTACTCTAAGTTCATCATTCATTCATTTACTAAGATCATTCAAAAATTAAAAGATCACAAAATATCCAATTTATCAATCACCTTTACTTAATACATATCATTCACCTTCTTTAGATCACGTTATCCTTCATAGGATTACTTTTATTCTTATAACATCTCCAAGATTTCAGATCTTAACACTTGGTAAACAACAATCCATTCTTAAATTTATATCCTCATTCATCAGCCTAAACATATCCAACACTTTATCAACTTATTCAACCTCAAGCTAGGTTCATTTCAAGTCCCATTCAAGTCTAAATGCTTCATAGGAAAGTACCTTACCGTTTGTTGTTTCAAACATCACATAAAAGAAGAATAACTCACATTGATGTCCTTTCCACTTTTTTCAAGACAAAATTTTAGGTCAATTTTGCATGGCCATTTTGATATAGAAAATGAGGTATTTAGGCAATATGTACTTCTAAACAACTTTTCCTATATGTCTTAAGCTTCTAACAGCCTCAAGTTCATATAGTTTAGTACAGTATTCTGCAAGTTATACCTAAACTACTACAAAATGTTCTCACACCATAATAGCACATAATATTCAATTTCAAGCCAAAATTTGAAACTCTTAGATATAGAATTCAAATTCAATTCCTTTATGAAAATATATCCATTTTTCTTTAGTTTAATATAAAACTAAAATAATATCATTTGGATGTCTACAGATCAAGATATGGTTGAAATATAGATGCAAGTTCAGTGGAAACACAAAGCTAACATATTCCAGCCATTTTCTGTCAATTTTCCAAATGTTTAACTCCTACATTTTACATCTAATACATCTTGTACATAGATTATCTTTTCTACTTTTCCTCTCCATTCTCACCTCTATTTCAGCTCAATATCACTCATAAACAAATCATAAACTATGGTTAGTCATAAACACAAAAGCATAACATCAACTCATGCATACATTCATCAAATTTCTGCACACATTCTACTTCATTATCACCTTCATTTTATCTCTAACTATCATTATAAAAGTTGCTATTCAACAAATCATGAAGGTTCAGCTCTTCTTCAAAAATCACTATGAAACCCTAGCCTCCAAGCTTATACGATCATTACAATATGTGTCTAGGACATCCCAACCGATATGGCTAACTTGTAAGCCAATGATCTAACCCTCTCTAGGATCTTATAAGGACCAATGTATCTAGGTCTCAGCTTACCCTTTTTACCAAACCTCGACACTCCCTGCTAAGGTGATTCTCTCAAAAACACTATATCTCCTACTCTGTATTCCATATCCCTTTAGTGTTGATCCATATAACTTTTTTGTCTATCTTGAGCTGTTTTAATACGATTATAGATCAGTTTCACTTTATCCACAGTATCTTATATCAATTCTAGGCCTTTAACCATTCTCAAACTCTTTTCATCCCAATAAAGAGGCGAATGACATTTTTTACTATACAATGCCTCATACAGTGCCATTCTAATACTACTGTGATAATGGTTATTGTAAGCAAATTCAATCAAGGCTATATACTAATCCCATGCTCCTTGAAACTCCAATACATATGCCCTGAGCATATCCTCGACAGTTTTAATTGTCCTCTCACTTTTTTTGGTTATTTGAGGATGAAATGTAGTATTGAAGTTTAACTTTATACCCATAGTTAACTGTAAACTCTTCTAGAACCTCAAAGTAAATCTAGGATCCATGTCCAATACAATGGACACTAGAACTATATGCAATCTAACTACCTGATTCACATACCTCCAAGCTAACTAGTCTAGTGAGTTATTATCTCTCATAGGTAAGAAATGGGATGACTTTGTCAATCGATCCACCACAACCCATATAGCATTATGTTGCCTCAGAGTCTTTGCAATCCCATAACGAAATTCATCGTAATTTGCTCCTATTTCCATTTCAGAATGGGTAACAAATGTAGCTTCCCAACCAGAGCTTGATGCTTAGCCTTAATTTGCTGGCAAGTTAAATATTTAGCAAAATACTATGCTACTTGCTTCTTCATTTCTGGCCACCAGAAATGTTACTTCAACGTGTTACACATTTTGGTGGCACCAGGATGTATAGCATAAGTTGCTACATAAGCATCTTCTAGAATTTCTTTCCTCAGATTATCAATTTCAAGCACACACAACCTCTACTTTAATCATAGTGTCTCTTCTCTCAGTTCAAATTCAGAATCTAGATTTCAACTTCTCAATAAGCTTCACTATTTCAGGATCTTCACTCTGAACTTTTTGGATTCTGTCATGCAACATCGGTCTCAGCTTCAATGTAGCAATCAATGCCTCATTTTGCTCTAGATTCAACTTGACATTCAAGGCTCTCAATTGAACTAAGCTTGATAACCTTGATATCTAAATCTGTCCTACATTGCTATTTGATTTTCTGCTCAAAGCATCAGCTACCATATTAGCTTTTCTCGGATGATACTCAATCATACAGTCATAATCTTTTAATAACTCTATCCATCTCCTCTGTCTCATCTTCAATTCTTTTTGACTCAACAGATACCTCAATCTCTT
This sequence comes from Erythroxylum shatona, assembly GCA_027568895.1. NCBI lineage: Eukaryota > Viridiplantae > Streptophyta > Magnoliopsida > Malpighiales > Erythroxylaceae > Erythroxylum > Erythroxylum shatona. Next base: position 1,423 of record JAOSBK010032764.1, on the reverse strand, counting down.
ATAATCAGTGTATATCTACAATGTCTCTCTATATATATGGTCTCTCTATATTTTTAGAGCAAAAATCACTGTAGCATGCTCTAAATCATGTACCGGATAATTAATCTCGTGAGACCTTAATTGTCTCGATGCATATGCTATCACTTTACCATACTGCATCAGTACACATCTCAATCCTTGATACAAAGCATCACTATAAATCACATAACCTCCTGTTCCTGATGGAATAGTTAACATCGGTGCAGTGGTCAATCCTTCATCTCCTCAAAACTCTTTTGATGTTCATCAATCCATCTGAAAGGTACATTCTTCCTCAGAAGTTTAGTTAGAGGGGCTAAGATCAATGAGAACTCCTTTATAAACCTTCGGTAATATCCGGTTAATTCGAGAAAACTCTGGATCTTAGATATATTCTTTGGATCTTTCCAATTCATTACTACTTCAATCATCTTTGGATCCACTTGCATGCCTTATCCAGTTACTATGTGACCTAGAAATACTACTTGATCTAACCAAAATTCACACTTACTGAATTTGACATACAAATGTTTCTCCTTCCTGATTTGTAGAATTATTCTCAAGTGCTCAACATGCTCTTCTTTACTCTTCGACTACACTAAAATGTCATTTATGAACATAATCATAAAACAATCATGGTTGGGATGAAACATCTTATTCATCAATGTCATAAATGTAGTTAGGATATTAGTTAACCCAAACAATATTACTAAGAACTTGAAATGCCCATACTTGCTCCTGAACGCACTTTTCGATACATCAGTCTCTGCTATCTTCATCTGATAGTATCTAGATCTCAAGTTTAACTTAGTGAACACCCAAGCTCCTTGCAACTGATCAAGAAAATCATCAATTCTAGGCAATGGATACTTTTTCTTCATTGTTACCCCATTCAGTTGCCTATAATCGATGCACAATCTTAGAGTTCCATCTTTCTTCATCACAAATAAGACTGGAGCTCCCCATGGTGATACACTAGGTATAATAAAACCCTTTTCCAACAACTCCTGCAACTGAGCCTTTAATTCCTTTAGTTTCATAGATATCATCCTATATGGAGGAATAGATATAGGAGTAAGACTAAAATTAAGTCGATCATAAACTCTGTTTCCCTATCTAGAGGTAAACTAGATAATTCTGCAGGAAAAACATTCAGGAATTTCCTAACAATAGGAATGTCTTGCACATTTTGTTTAATTCGAGTATCGACTACGTGGGCCAGATAAGCTGTTGGGACCCGATCTCAGAACCGGGCCCCAACCAAAAAAACAAAAAACGGATCGGAAAACAAAGTGGCGGAACGAATCAAAGCGAAACAAATCCGAAATCGAATACAAAGTATCGGAAACGAAAGAACGGAGATCATACATCGAAAGAATCGAACGGACAAAACCAAAACCGCAAA
>JAOSBK010032763.1:0-10605 GCA_027568895.1 Erythroxylum shatona | reverse complement strand
ATCCCGACTTACCACAACTACAAATTTTAGTGTGCAGAGTCAGGTAAATTTTGCAGTGCACTCGACACGCGCTGTCATTGATCCATTATCACCTCATACATTTTGTACCCTGATATTGAATTATGTTTAGGTCATTTGAAAAAAAAGATTGAAGAATTGAAGGAACTTGAGATTTATATTTTAGTAAAAATGTCCATGTAAATCTGCTAAAATCATTAACAATAATTAAGAGGAATCTTGAACCACTAATGCTAGGAGTGTGACATGGACCTTATAAATCTACATGAATGAGTTCAAAACACCGAGTTGTGTGTATTTCACTAGTGAGAAAAGGATTTCTTTGCATTTTTGCCATAGGACAGATATCACAAACATTTGTGCATTCAAGATGAATTTTGTTCATAGAACAAATGCAAGTAGTTATAATATTTAAGGGATGATTAAGTCTATTGTGCCAAACTTCACCATCTACGACAAAGACTTCAATTGCAAAAGAACAGGGAAAATAATTGTTTTTGGAAACTCAAGAGTCTATGATGTGCTGATCAAATGAAGAAGGATCAAGTATACACAATCTGCCTATTTTTTTAACTGCTAGTATTTTGTCAATCTTGAGGTATTGTAGAAGACAAAAGGATGGATAAAAGGTGAATTTTATGTGAGCTATAATGGTTAACTGTTGACATATGATAGGTTTAATTGAAAGCTAGGTACATGTAAGGCTTCACATAAGATTATTTTATTTGTCAAGTTTATATCACATGTATGGTGAACAAACTTGATGGTTCCATCTGGTAGGTAAATTGGGGTTCGTTGATTGGTTAGAGTTACGATTTTATTTTCTTAACATCTATACACATGTGATTCGAAGCTCTAATATTTATTATCTGGGATTCATTTCCAATTAATTCAAGATAACTAAAGGATCAATATGTTATGGTACCTACATATTCTTTAAAATATGCAAAATGCACATTGTTTCCTCTATTTGCTCCATACTTTGCATTTTGTTTTGTGAATCTTTCAACCTCCTTCTGAATCATGCTAGAAATGTTGAGCTGCCAGTCATTTGAGTTGGTATTAACTAATTCCATATTCACTTCTTCTACTTTCTCTATTTCTACCGTATTCGCCACATTTTTCTTTGATGTCTTTTATCTCTGCTTCTTTAATTTCTTATACCAATTTAGATATTCGTGGAATTTGAAAAAAAATTCTTTAGTATGCCCTGGCATTTTACATAAATCACATTTCAATTCAATTTTATCCATTTTATCTCTTCTTTTGTAACTTCCTTGTCCTCCTTTATCTGTCTTGTTCATTTGTCATCTGAGTTGCATTGCACTATTGTTGTCATTTTCAGTAATCGCCATATGTATTTCCTTATGTCTCTCCATTGTCAAAATAATTGAATAAGTTTTGTCGATGTTCAAAAGTTTATCCATCACCAAAATTTGATTCTTAACCTAAGAATAACTGTCATTTAACTCCATCAAAAAACTGCATTAGCTTATTACTTTAGTTTATCTCCTCCATTTTCTTCGTAGTACCACAAGTGCAGTGACTATATGAACACCTCAGCATCGGTAATAGACATCCTAACTCATCCCAGAACTTCTTCAGTCTTGTAAAATATTTAACAAAATTCATATTTTCTTTTGTAATTGTACTTATTTGTCTTTGAAACTGATAAAGAAGAGGATCATTACATTACTCATACCTCTTCTCCAATTCCTTCTAAAGTTTAAAAGCACTTGATGCATACAAATAAGCATCAATGATATTCTTAGAGATTGAATTCAGTGTCAATGAGGTAAACATGTTATCAACTCTACATCATGAATTATAAATTGATGAATTTTCATCTAGAATTTTATATTTGTCATCTATGAAACCTAACTTCATTTTCTCCTTGAGAGCTAACTTCATAGCATGACTCCATGAAAGATAATTGATACCTATAAGTGGAATTGTTACTAAAGCAATTTCAGGATGATCATATCCTTGCAAAGTCAATGAATCATTTGTACTTTGATTAATAAAATCTTCTATTCTCAATTCCCTTTTCGCTTATGATCTCGAACCAAATTCTTCTTCTTCCGTATGTTGATGAAGATAGTTAGCAAAAAATCGACCAAGCTTACAAGCTCATCACTTTTGGATCAAGAACGACTTACTCTTATACCGTGAGCAAGTTTAGTTCAAAAACAATTTTCTTATCGTACATTTCAGTTGCAATCTTCCAAACTATATACAAATAGACTCCAGTAACAAACAAATAAAATAACTATAAAAAACAACTATCTCTTGATAGGTGAAATCAACGTATTAAATAAACTAATATAATATTAGTTCACATTTCAGATGAGAAACTTTGTAAATTATGTTAATATTACAAGCTGATTGTATTCTCTCAACTCTTCGATTTCTGCGTGAACATGAAAACTCTTATTACAAATTTATTCCGCGTAAGTAGCATCTTGATGTGATATCTATTATTAAAGAATGAGTAGTCCGTCACATGACTACATTGTGTTGAAGACAGAAACCTTTAGATACATTTAATACGCCTGTAAATTCATCAACTTAACCGAATTATGACATGCCTTTATATATATGGATGCGTACATGAAACCTAGACTCATAGATAAGGACAAGAACCATTAGAGCAGCAGACTGAAATGGATTTTTTTTTTGAGTACTTTATACAGAAATTTCTAAGGTGTATTGACTTGGATCAGAGTCGACCTTTCAAGGATGATACAACCATATGTACCAAATGTACGGACGAGTTTGACATATAGGCAGCCATGTTAGACAGTAAGATGTAATTAGTTATTTTTACCTAATATGATCTATAAACAATTAAGATCCTAGAGGTGTTGACCAAAACATATAAGACAAAAGTTATGTTCAGGCAAGAACGAATCCTAGCTGATGTAAGTAATGGCAGTACATTTTTGAATTTGAAGGACAGATCACGCCATAACATAAAAATTATCACGCAATAAGACCGTACTTTGATTTGATAGGTTATGCATATGTTAGGTGTTGATTATATAACGGGGCAAAATTATAAGCGTCGTTATTGGCAAGCAAAGCAGCCGTACTTATCAAAGACCATCGCCGTGTTCTTTTGGCCTTATTATGTACGCCAAAGTTGACTTCGCTCATACAGACCTTGCGTATGACATCACTCTGGACGCAAAGAAAGCTCCATGTTTATGGCACTACAATATTTAAATACATTATTTATTTTGTATATTTAAGCTCGAATAAAATAATGGTCTGGTCAATTAATAGAATAATAAATATGAAATTAGACCAATAAAATTAATATTAAACATAAAACAATTAATTAACAAACTACGCATCTTGAGACCTCTAATTTTCCATTTCTATCCCTTGCTAATAAATGAAAGAGGACTTGTACAGATAGTTGGTTGCTCCTTGAGTGCAGAAAAAATGTCGTTGACTTGTATCAGTTCACCAATAGTCCAAATAAATATACCTAATCATACAACTCTGATAAACCATATCCCGCAGCTATTCATTATTTAACTAGCTAGACATATCAATAATTTCAAACTTTAACATTTCAAAACCAATTGTTTGCTCATAAATTAATGCCATACGGTAGTAGGTAGAGCTTTATCGGATATGCAGCGGAAATTGTTGAGTGATATGTAATTTGGAATTAAGACTATGGAAATTGTCCATGAACATACATCATGAATACATTATAAGACAATGGGAATTAAGAAGCTTCCCATATGTGTTATAAACGACGAGGTAACGTGTGTTTATTGATAAAATATATTCTCTCCTATTCAAAATAAAAGTCATTTTAGAGAGATGTACACTTATTAAAAAAGCTAGTGAAATATTTGATATACCCTTATTAATTGCATGTTGAATTGCCTTGAAAATGTAATCTGTATAATTAAGATGTGGGAGAAATTAAAGGGTAATTTTGGAAATAAAATTATAAATATACATGAAAAATCGTGAACGACACTTATTTTAAATAATTAAAATTCCTCTAAAACGACTTTTATTTTAGATAGGAGGGAGTATATATAATTAACCCTTTTTTCTAAATAAACAAAAGCATGTTTCCGTTTCAGTTTGTTTCAGAGCCCGATTTTAAGGTTTCCAACTTTGAGGAAATTAGGAGAGCTTAACCAGTTTTTAACACCAATAGGATCCATCATTTTTCTGTTTCAAAAGTTTTAAGAGTAAATCCAATTGAAAACTCAGATAAGAGTATTTAAATTGGTTAAATAAATAATATACACTAAACTACTTTGAAAAAAAAAGATGAGTGCATCTATTTCTAGAAAGATGACAGCTTTGAATTCATATCTTTTATGATTTTGGGATAGTACTGAAAAATCTTTTGTTCCTCCTTCTATTCATTGAGTGCTTAAAAACAATCATATAAAATCTCACAAGTAATTCTTTTCATTTCGTCTTTTAGTACTCTTGTAGGTACAGTACTGATTCTTTCCATATTGATAAGTTTTCTTAATATTTTCATTCTTGAATTTGATGGCTATTTTTCTAGGGCTTGTTTATAATGAAGTTTTAATGTAAGATTTCTGAATTTGGCTAAGACTTTTTCTGCTTCTGAATGATTTGAATAACTTCGATGAATGATTGAAGATTTTCCAATAATATGGCTAGAAGTCTTATGTCTTTCATCATATATTCCTGCCATTGATCTGTTAAAAATAGCATATACTTTAGATTCTCTAAAATCTTCTTTTTTTGAGAGATTGATAGTTCAGATTTGACTAATGAATGAATAGGTTCAACTAAAATGTTTGAAGGAGCAGGTGATAAAAGCGTTTGAGTAATTTGTTGAGGAGTAATTGGTTGGATAGTAGTAATGTCTTGTTTAATCTTCACTGATTAATCTCTTTTGTTATTGACCCTCCTTGTTGTTGAAGATCCAATAATCTTGCTTCCTTTTTGGTGAGTGAATCTTTAAGGCTTAGGATTGCTGCTTCCATTCTCTGGTTAAGGTATCTACAGGATTGTTAGCAGAAGATTTTATATAATGTATTTGAAAATTATTTTGATTTAACTCTAATTGTCATCTAATTAAGCGTCCTTGATTGTAATTTATTTTAATATTATATTTAGTAAATCCATATACATACTTAGAGTCTGTTTGAATATGAAATTCAAGCGATAATAAATCAACTTTCCATTTTCTTAATATTTTAATACATGCTAGTGTTTTCTTTTCATGGATAGGATATTTCCTTTTAGTGGGATTAAAAGTCCCATTGATATATTTACATAACAGATAATTCCTTGACTTGAGTGGTTGTGCCAGAACGTAGCCAACTCATGTGTCCATACTTGCATTAATTTGTACTAGGAGTGTATCTTTATCATTATAATTATATAATGATGGTATATTCTTGCAAAGATTTTTTTAATATACCTACCATTGATGTGTCATCTTCTATCCATATCCATTGGGTTTTTGTACTGCTTTTAAGTTGTAACTTCTTTCTTTCTTTAGCTAAATCTTTAAGAAATCTTTAATCAGAAATATAGTTTAGCAATCTAAGAAATTTTTGAACTTCAGTTATGCTTTTTAAAGTATCAGGAAAATGGTGTAATTTTTTAAGAATCTTAGGTTGTAATTTTAAGAATCCATTATGAAATCCTATACTTAAATATTCGATATTTTATTGTGCTAATAATTTTCTTTTTACTTCAAATGAGTCCTTTATGTTAACATCTAGTGAGAACCTCTTTTACCTTTTTTAAATGACCTTCTTTATCTTTATTTGAAAATATAATAATGTCATCAATATAGGCCTACGTGAATTCTTCTAATCCTTCTAAATTATTATCCATAAATCTTTGATAAATACCAGGGGCTTGTTTTAATCCAAAAGATAATATATTCCATTGGTAATGATTATGTGGTGGACATGTAAAGGATGTTAAAAGTTTGGTATTTTCATGTAGTCTTAATTGCCAATAACCTGATTTTGCATTGAGTGTAGTGAACCAATGATGTCCCTTTAATCTACTTATAATATAGTCTTTTCTAGGTAATTTATATGCATCACCTATACTAGCTTTATGTAATTCTTTGTAGTTAATTACCATTCTTCTTTTTCTATGTTGTTGTTCGGAATGATTATTTACATAAAAGGCTGGAGTTGAGTGTTTACTAAGGCTTAGGTGCTATTAATTGTTTTGTAATAATTTGGAACATTCATTAATAAATTATTGTACATCTTGTTAGCTATATAGAATATTATTCTTAATATTAATTTCCTATGTAGGGTTTTATAATTTTATTTCAATCAATTGATTATTAGTATTCTTTTTAGGATCTAAAGGATTTTCACTACAAACTTGTTCTATTAAGGTTTCTATTTCCATTTGTAAAGTAAAATTATTAAGAAGATAAAATTGTAATTGATTTAATTTTTAGTTATAATTTTTAATTTTTATAATAAATGGTATTGTATATAAGAATTTTGAGAATTATAGATTTTTTATTTAAGGATTTTATTATTGGTGTTCATAAAGATATATAATGCAAATATTGACAAAAAGATTTATATAATTTAAGAAAATTATTTCCTAAGATTAATGGTAATCTTGATTCTCATTGTTAAATTGAAGGTATAATAAAAGAGTAATTTTTAATAATGATATTATTATAATAACTTACATACCAAATATATTTAATACTCCCATTTGCTATTCTTATTTGTAAAGGTTTGTTTAGGTTTTTCCAGTTTTGTAATAGTGTTTTAGATGCTATACAAATAGTAGCACCTGTATCTATATAAGTATTAACTTTTTTATTCTAAATAATCACTTGACTGAATGTTGTATTTGGATTCAGTTGTTGATTCTAGAGTTTGAAATTCATAACAATATAATGAAGAGATTGTTGAATATGTTTCATAGTCCGACTCAATAGGTTTTAAATTATATTTAAATGCTGAATTTAAAATATTAATTTTTCTTTATATTTATTTTGATTTCTTGTTTGACATTCGTTGGCATAATAACCTTCTTCCTTATATAACCAATATTTATATGTTTTCTCATTCTGATGACAATATTTTTTCTTTGGATTTGTTTGTCTATAATCCTTTTTTCTAAAAAAATTTATATAAGGTTTAAATGGGAATTTCTTGTATTTGTTTGTGGGATATTTTCACCATTTATATTTGTTATATTTATATTTTATGTTTTCTTTTTTATAGGAAAAAAATTCACATCTATATTGTCGAGGTACTTCCAAATATTTATAACAACATAGTTGAATATCTTTATGTCTTAGTGATTTATGTAATGATTGAAATAGCACCTTCGAGATTTAAGCTACTAGATTATCATGTTGTTTTATAAAGAATAATTCTTCTATCGTTTTATTTATCGGATAAGTTAATTTTTGAATAAATATTTATATATACATTTCTTGTTCTGTGCGAGTTAATTTATAATAATATTTTTTTAAATTCACAAATGTATTCTTCCAAATAATAGATATCACTTACTCGTATATTATTTAAGTGCCATAGGGCATTTTTTATTCATTTTTCAATTTCTTGTTTATATGAAGTTATATCTTTTCCAATAAATTCTTTATAAATTTTATTAGTAACTACATGAAAAGCTTTTACTGGTTCAATAGCATTAAGAAATTCAGTAGTATATTTTATTTGTATTTTGTTGTCTAATAAAAAGTTTAATACTATACCAGTAGTTTTATAGGTTATAAAATTCCATAAAGTACTAATATTTGTTAATCCTTTAAAAGGTTTTTCTAATTGAATGACTAATACTAATCTGTTAGATCATTCAAGTAATAATTTTTCTAGAGATAAAACGCAGTTTAAATTAAGGATTCCATCTAGTCCTAATGTTATATGTTTTGTTCTATATTCTTAAGGAAATTTTCATATCTTATTGTCTTTTTTGTAATATCCAAAATGATTTAATTCTTCTTGTTCTATATGTTTATAATTCCAGTTATAACTAGATTTATTTTCTCTTTTTTGTTTTTCTCCACTTTGACTTGTTTCGGGTTGTTCTTGTTTGAACCTCCTGGTTTTAGTTGATCCATGTATATCTCTTGCTGATCGGATTCATAACTATAAATTATTCCATCTTGATCAGTAATAGGTTTTATAAGTTCATATTTTAAAGAATTGTTTTCATTATTTAGTGTAAGTTTAATTACTAATTGGGTAGTTGTTTTCATTATTTAGTGTAAGTTTAATTACTAATTGGGTAATTTCTTCCAATTGATCTTTAATATTTGGTTCTATATTTTCCATGGTTTTCCTAAAGTTATATTTGATGAGCTAGATGGCTCTGATACCAATTTCGGTTCTAATATTTTTATTAATTTTTCTATTTTTCTAGTTTTTTGTTTATTGGATATACCATTTTAAATAATTTTTCATAGTATTTAATTAAAGATTCTAATATTTTATAAACTTCATTGATTTCATTAAATTGTTGTGATTGATAGTTTTGATTTAATAGCTCTATTATTTCTTTTAATTTGTCTAATAATTCAGATAATTGCTTAGTGACACTCATGATGTATTCTGAAGATGAATTTTTAATTTTGAAGTTGTTTTTTAATATCAATTAATTCATCTACTAATTATTCTGAATTTTTGTCTATCTTTTTATTAGATATTCCAGGTTCAGTAAACCTAATAGGTTTTCCTAATCTTGTAGAATATGATCTTAAAAGGTTAGATTCTTGTTTAAATAATTTATTTTCACTTAAAGATAAACGAGGTACATTATGAGAACTTGGTATGTTTTGTAATTTTATAAGATAATTGATATTTAGTAATTCTCTTAAACTAGTTCTTAAATTTATTCCTAGTTTAGCTACATCATTGAATAATTGATGGATATAAATTCAATCCGTATTTTTAAATTCAATACTATGATGATAATTAGTTAAAGCATAACTAATTTGATACGTAATTGAAAATGGATATTGTCTTGTTATCATTAAACTTTCCCGATAAAATTTACAAGCTAGTAATTGTTTCATGTAAATTCTGTGATTGTAAACGAATTTCTAATTTAACGCGGTAATTTTTCATAAGCTAAATTTCCATTCATGATTCCTATTACTTGGACTTTCAAATCAGCCATTCTTTCGTCAATTATAGTCATTCTAATAGGAGAATCTATTCCTTCTTGAATGATAGATTTTAACAAAATTTGAGTTGTAGAAGGATCAATATAACCAATTTTATGTCTTTTTTCTTTAGAAATATTTTGTAACTATTTATAAATTTGTTCTTGGTCTATTAAACTTATGTGAATATGTCCATTACATTGGCCTATTCTAATGGTTGTTTCATGTATAATTTTTCCATAATAAATGATGTTTTTTTATTAATTAAGTTTTTAAAAGGATGGTATGTAATATCTTGTCCATCTTTTAGATTTAATTGTGTTTTTGCTATTTGTTTTTGTTTTTCTTGTGATAATAGGATGTAATTTTTCAAGGATGTTAGGTTGTAATTTTAACAATATGAATTTCTATACCTAAATATTTTGTTGTGCTAATTTATTTTTCTTTTTACTTAAAATTAGTCCTTTATGTTGACATCTAATGAGAACCTTTTATTACCTTTTTTAAATGATCTTCTTTATCTTTATTTGAAAATATAATAATCTCATCAATATAGGCTAATGTAAATTCTTCTAAATTGTTATCCATAAATCTTTGATAAATATTAGGGGCTTATTTTAATCTAAAAGGTAATACATTCCATTGGTATTGTTTTTGTAGTGGACATATAAAAGTTGTTAATGATTTGGTTTTTTCATGAAGTCTTAATTGCCAATAACTTGATTTTGCATCGAGCGTAGTGAACCAATGATGTATCTTTGATCTATCTATAATATAGTCTTTTCTAGGTAATTTATATGCATCACCTATAGTAGCTTTATTTAATTATTTATAGTTAATTACCATTCTTTTTTTTCCACATTTTTGTGTAGAATGATTATTTACATAGAAGGCTGGAGCTGAATGTTTACTAATGCTTGGTGCTATTAATTGTTTTTGTAATAATTCGGAACATTCATTAATAAATTCTTGTACATCTTGTTGTGTATATGGAATATTATTCTTAAGGATTTTATTATTGGTGTTCGTAAAGTTATATAATGCAAATATTAACAGAAAGGATTATATAATTTAAGAAAATTATTTCCTAAGATTAATAGTAATCCTGATTCTTGTTGATAAATTGAAGGTATAATAAAAGAGTAATTTTCAATAATGATATTATTATAATAACTTACATACCAAATATATTTAATACTCACATTTGCTATTCTTATTTGTAAAGGTTTGTTTATTTTTTTTTCTAGTTTTGTAATAATGTTTTAGATGTTATACAAATAGTAGCACCTGTATCTGTATAAGCATTAACTTTTTTATTTTGAATAATCACTTGAATTAGTTGTTGATTCTAGAGTTTGAAATTAATAACAATATAATGAAGAGATTGATGAATCTGTTTCGTAGTCTTACTCAATTGGTTCTAAATTATATTTAAATGATGAATT
>JAOSBK010032762.1:0-10606 GCA_027568895.1 Erythroxylum shatona | reverse complement strand
TGTCCAGTAATTTCTTGTGCACAATGGTGACTGTGTACCAAGCCTATTATGCATGATCAATCCTATGTACTCTCAATTTAGCCCATCCTATGTCAATTTACCATTTTACCCTTTCAATTGAAGGTGGGATGTTACATTTTGCCCCTATGAAATGCTTGAGAATGCAATGCAAAAACTTGAAAAGTCATTAGCAAAACATAAATATATTTCATTAACATCAAAAGAAAAGAGTTTTGACAAAACTTTAATGGTCATTTCACGTCACAATACATCATTGGTCTCATAACCCAAAAATACAAAATATACATGAATGAGCAATCCTTGAAATGCAGTTAAAGCCTTGAGTTTTCCATAAACTAAGCTGTTAAAGCCTTGTGTTTTCCATAAACTAACTTAAAATACAAAAATATGAAGATTTGGAGTGATGCTTTGACTCTTGATCACTCGATCTCTTGCTCATCACCTTAAGATGGGGAGGAATGAGAGTCAGTTTAAAAGCTCGTTAGTAACAAGTTTATAATGGAGAAACAAGCAAAACCATTGAAAACATTCATTGCCATAGTAAATTTGCATTAAATTTGTAAAACACGTATTTCTCAAATTCTCAACTTGTCAAGCAATTCATAAATAACATAAGTCATGTATTCGTCAAACTTGTTAACAAATCATAAATACATAAGCAATCAGAATGGTTTTGGTAGGTCCATAAACATTAGGGAGTTCTAGCAAAGCTCCAGTAATAACATAATGGACTATCACAAACCCACATAATAGTTTTGTGTAGTTCATAAACATAAGGGAGTCCGTGAAGGAGCTCCATGCCACTAGCGGGCAGGCGGAAGAAGCCTTTAACATGGTCAACGTGCACGTGACACAACAAAATAGACAACCAGAAACTCACACAAACATGAACTTCATGACTTGTGAACATATTGCCCAAAGGCACATTTTGGAAACATGATTTTCATAAGCATAATATATTTCAAATACCATTTCCATCTTCATTTCATAAATCATCAACAAGATTCATGTACCAAACACGTAGCAATTTCTTAAATCATTTAAGGAGCAATAAATGCAACATTTATAAAGCGATTGAAATCATTTAACTCTATTGATTTGGAAAAAAATATTCATGGCTTATTAACTCAACTATAAACATGTAATCCACCTAGATTCCTTGCTTAAAAACTTGTTTAAAGATGCCTCTCCTCTTGCTCCTCTTGCCTTTCTTGATTTGCTTTAACATTGGCAAAAATCACATTCAATAGGAATACAAATTGGGAACGCAAAACGCATATTCACTAAAATTGATTTTAGAATACTTAAACCTATACATTTCCTAAGCTTTATGAACTAAAACTCTTCCAAAAATCCAAAGGATTAAGAATGAACTTACCTTTAATCTTCGCGAAATAAAGAAATTTTTGGCTCAAATGGAAGCTCTTCTTTTCCTTTTTCTTTTTCTTTTCTTGAACAACCTAAAAATTACTTTTGAAAGCTAAGAAAAGATGAAACCATAACTTGATCTTCCTTCTTTTCTCTCAAGAACGAAACCCTCTCTCCTTTCTCTCTTCTTTTTCGTTTTTCTCTTTTTTCTCTCCCTTATTCACGTTTTTCTCCTTTTTAAGAACAATACTACACTTTCTTCTTCCAATTGTACCCTTAATGAGTGTGAAATGTCAATTTTGCCCTTCCTTTATGCGTTATAGCTTTTATACTTAAGTGACATGCGAAAATTTCCCTTTATACACTCTTACTATAATTCAACTAACCAATGTAATAAAATCCTACTAACATTGACATAATAATTGACTATGAAAATTAATCTATCAAGACCTCATAACTTTTTTGAATCATGTTAACTCAACAAGAAAAATTCGGGAGCCAACATTTCTCCCCCATCTTAAAAGTATTTTTCCTCAAAATTCTTACCTGAGTCATTGAAAAGGTGTGGATACTTCTCCTTCATGGTCTCCAAGGGCTCCCATATTGCCTCTTCCGTAGAATGGTTTTTCCATAGGACCTTAACTAGTTGAACTGTCTTGTTCCTAAGGACCTTTTCCTTAATGTCCAAAATCTCCACTAGAGTCTCCTCATAAGTCAGATCATCTCTCAACTAAACCTTAGTGGTCTGAATGATATGAGAGGGATCTGATCTATATCTTCTCAATATGGAAACATGAAAGACATCATATATCTGTGACAATTCTAATGGCAGCGCTAACCTATAAGCTAGTGGTCTAATCCTCTCAACAATCTTGTAAGGACCCACGTATCATGGGCTCAACTTGTCCTTCTTGCCAAATCTTATGACTCCTTTCCAAGGAGATGTCTTAAGAAAGACTTTCTCACTAACTTCATACTCCATTTCCTTTCAATGTGCATCAGTATAGCTTTTTATTCTATATTGAGCTGTTTTAAGCCTTTGTTTAACTAGATTGACCTTGTCAACTATCATCTGGAGTAACTATGATCCTAGTAATTACCTTTCTCCTTCTTCTTCCCAGCATATAGGAGTTCTACATCTTCTTCCATACAGTGCTTCATAAGTAGCCATCTGAATGCTCAAGTGGTATGAATTATTGTAAGCAAATTCAACCAATGGTAAATGCTCATCCTAAGAACCTTTGAAATCCATCACATATGTCCTAAACATTCCTTCAAATATTCGAATGGTCCTCTCAGATTGGCCATTTGTTTGGGGATGGAAAGCAGTGCTAAAATTTAACTTAGTTCCCAGAGTTTTTTGCATACTTCCCTAAAATCTTGAAGTAAATCGAAGATCTCTGTCAGAAAATATAAAGTCTAGAATCCCATATAGTCTCACTATCTCATCAATATACTTCTTTACTAGCACATGTAGAGAACCAATCTATTTAATTGCTAGAAAATAGGCTGACTTCGTCAAATGATAAATAATAAACCATATAGCATTATACTTCCTACTAGTTTTGGGCAACCCATGAGGAAATCCATAATTATCCTCAGGAATGGACAACGACATTAACTTTCCTGAAGGTGCCTGATGTTTAAAATTGACTTGCTGACACACTCGACACTTGCTTGCATATTATACTAAATCCTTCTTCATACGTTTCCACTAGAAATGCTCTTTCAAATCTCTATACATCCTAGTGCTACTTGGGTGCATGGCATAAGGCGTTTTGTGTGCCTTGTCGAGTATCTCATCCTTTACTTCCTTGACATTTAGAATACAAAGTCTATTTCCTATAACCATAAGTCCATCATTCCTCACTACCACTTCACATTTCTTGCCATTCTTAATTTCTTCTCAGAGCTTATTTAAATCTACATCTTATGCTTGTAACTCCTTAACTTTCTCCTTGAGTATTAGTCTCACTCTGAAATTAGCAATAATGCAATCAGGTTCCTCCTATTTCAAGCTTATTCTAAGCTTAGCCATCTCTTTCAACAATGATAAGTGGGCTATGGAGGATTTCCTACTCAACACATCAGCCACTACATTTATCTTTCCTAGATGGTATTCGATCAACAAGTCATAATCCTTAAGTAACTTTAACCACCTTCTCTGTCTCAAATTCAACTGTTTTTGGCTCAATATGTACTTAAGACTTTTATGATCAGTAAAAATCCTCATCTGAACTCCATACAGATAATGTCTCCAAATTTTCAAGGAAAAAATTATTGGTGCTAATTCTAGATCATAGATCGAGTAATTCAATTCATAAAGCTTTAGTTGCCGCAAGGCATAAGCTATTACTTTGTCTCCTTGCTTCAGCACATAACCCAAACCCTTTCTTGAAGCATAACTATAAACTGTATAACCCTCATGTCCCATAGGCAAGGTCAGAATTGGAGCACTTGTCAATCTGTGCTTAAGCTCCTCAAAGCTTTTCTGGCATTCATCACTCCAAATAAACTTCTGATTTTTTCATAATAACTTGGTCATTGGAGAAGCTATCATAGAGAATCCTTCAACAAACCTCCTATAATATCCTATCAGATCCAAAAAACTTCTCATTTATGCACACTGTCTTTGATGCTTGCTATTTTACCACTGCTTCAACTTTTCTCGTATCAATATGTACTCCATCCTTCGAAATTACATGTCTAAGGAATATCACCTATGAAGCCAAAACTCACACTTGTAGAATTTGGAATAAAGCTCCTTCTCCCTTAGTGTTTGCAACACTATCCTGAGATGTTCCTTATGTTCCTCTTCGCTCTTGGAATAAACCAGAATGTCATCTATAAATACTATGATAAATTGATCCAGATACTCCTTGAAGACCCTATTAATGAGATCCATGAATACAACTAGAGCATTGGTCAATCTAAATGGCATGACTAGGAACTCATAATGCCCATAACATATCGTAAAGGTTGTCTTGTTTACATCAGATTCCCTGATTTTGAGCTAATCATAGCCTGACCTGAGATCAATTTTGGAGAAGTCCCTTGCTCCCTGCAGTTGGTCGAACAGATCATCGATTCATGGCAGAGGATACTTGTTCTTAGTGGTCTCCTTGTTAAGTCTCCGATAGTCAATGCACATATGCCATGTTCCATATTTCTTTTTAACAAATAGGACCGGTGCTCCCTATGACGATGAACTTGGCCTTATATAGCCCTTCTCTAATAGTTCTTCCAACTATTCCTTAAGCTCCTTCATCTCAACTGAGGGCATTCTATACGGTGGTATGGAAATGGTTACAGTACCTGGAATCAGATCAATGGCAAGCTTGATTTCCCTCACTGGTGCAAACCAGGTAAGTCTTCTGAAAACATATTTGGAAATTTCCTCCCAATTAAAAATTCTTCTAACTTTCTTTCATTCACATCGATGTCCACAACGTGTGCTAAGAAGGCTTCACACCCTTTTCTCATCATCCTATCAGCTAGCAAAGATGAAATAATTTTTGGTGATAGTGTTCTTCTGTTTCCTCTAAAAGTCACCTTCTTTTTTTCCCATGATCAAATTCTACCTCTTTGAGGCTACAATCTAACTTTGCATGATATTTCTCTATGGTATCGATTCCAAGTATAACATCTAGGCCTTTTTAATTTAAAGGCAGTAAGTCCATTACTAGTCTAGCACGATCAATAAACAGTTCACAATCTCTATATGCTTGAATTATTATCAGCTTCCTCCCTAAAGGAGTACTAGCAATCAATGGACTATCCAATGGCACCAAATTAACACCATATAATGTCATGCTTACAGAAACAAAAGAATGCGTGGAGCCAGAATCAATCAGTAAATATGCTTCTGAATTAAATAACTGAGCCATACCCATAACAACTTTAGGTGCGACTGTAGCTTCATCTCTGGTCATGAAAAACACCCTTGCCTATGCTTATTCCTTCGGCCTTCCTAAAGGAATAACCTTCCTTGCCACTCCAGAACTTCCCACCTTAGTGGTTGGCCTGGTTCTTATTGTTTCAACTTTCTTTAAGGCTTGCAACTGTAATCCATCTTGCCTTGGTGCTTAGGGACATTCCCTAACCATGTGTCCCTTCTTTTTGCATCAAAAACATACTCCAAGTAACTTGATGCACTCTCCTTTGTGAAACTTCCCATAATGTATACATTGGGGGTTGATATATCTACTCCTCTCCATCCTTCTATTGCCTCCTATAGTTGAGGCTTGCACTGAAGCTACCTTTGCTTGCTTGTTTTTAGCAAAGCCACTACTTTCCACTTTACTATGTGTGTGGAAATAGGCATTGGGGCACTCATTCCCTTCTTGGAAGATTGTTCCCAGTTCTTCCTGCTCCTATTTACTTCATACTTTATGTTCTCCAGTTTCTCAATTTGGAGTGCGGCATCTACCAACAACTAGTAGTCACAAAAGTTGTGGATCAATACTTTCTCCTTAATCCCCAAATGAAGTCCTCCCTCAAACTTATGGAACTTATCCTCCTCATTTGCAACAATATCGGCTGCATACCGTGAAAGTTAGGTGAACTTCAACTCATATTCACTGACACTCATGTCCCTCTGTGTGAGATTTAGGAATTCTGTGGCCTTCCCTTAGATATAGACTTTTGAGAAGTATCTCTTCCTAAAAACTTCCAAAAAGTTTCTCTATGATGATAACGACAGTATGACCTAACTATAGGCACTGACTCCCACCAATGGAGTATGTCCCCTTATAGCAAACTAACTGCATAATCCAATTTCTCCTCATCATAGCACTTTATCTGGAACAAGACTCTATTTGTCCTTCTCAACCATACTTCAACCTCTTCAAGATTCGTAGTCCCATTAAATTCTACAGCTCTATACTTGATGAGCCTATCTTATTTTTAGATCCTTTCTACTGGAGCTTACATTGGAACTTATGCCACTTGGCCTATAGCATGCGTGAAAGCCTGAGCAAAGCTTGAAAAAATGTGGATCCATGGGGTTTACTTGGGGCATAGAAGTAGAAGGTGGTGGCACTTTATGTTGTACACTAGGTGCCTTAGAATCATGAGTAGAGTGTGTCCCTGCGTCTTGTGGGACATAAGATTTATCCGTACTTCCTTGGCAAGAGCAAGATCGATTCCTAGCTCCTCGAGTTCTCATTTGAGGTGCCAAAATCATTCCTTCAATTTAAAACCATTTAAAAATATCTAGTTCATTTTTCATGTTACGTTTAAACTAGTATGTGTGCATATAAAACCTTCTTAAAGCACGCTTCATGTAAAACAATTTCAAATCATGTGAAACAATATAAAAACAAAACATGTTCATTTAAAACAATGCATGCTCAATTTGTATTTTAAAACTACACATTTCATGCCAAGGATGCTCCTAAACCTTATGGGCTCTGATGACATAGAATGTTGGACCCCATTTTTGGAGTCCAACTCTGGAGACATAAAACGTTAGCGTATTACCCTGTAGGGTTATTTCAATGGAATCTCATTAGCCATCATCTTCATTCCCATACCATCCCAAAAATTCCCTATTTGATCAATTCGTATACAATAATCCATTCTTATGTTTATGTCCTCAATCATCACCCTAGCATATCACTCATTTTTGTTTTCTCTACTAAGTACATTTCAAGTTTCATTCAAGCCTAAATGTATTATAGAAAAGCATTGATAAGTCCACAATTTATAATTGCACCTATTTTGGGACAATAGGCATAACTTTTGCTAAAGATGTAGGATTGAGTCATTCTAGGATGGTTTTAAAGAGATCTTCTAGATCTACAACTTCTGTAAAGAATCCAAAGAGAGATTTTTTCCTCTAAAAGGGTCAAAATCGTAAATTACTGTAGCTCTCCCGTATACATCTTGTGCAGCATCACTAACTTGTAAAGAACATATCTCTCAACTCCGTTATCCAAAAATTTCATACTCTATATTGTTGGAAAGCTAAGAGGTTCTAAAAATAAAACTTTGTCTAAATCAGCCTAAATTAATACAGTTTTTCCCCTGAAGTTAGAATACAAATTTTACCCCTGTGAAATGCTTAAAAATGCAATGTGAAAACTTGGAAAGTCATAAGCAAAACACATATATTTCATTAACATCATAAGAAAAGAGTTTTACAAAGCTTTAATGGGCATTTCAAGCCACAATACATCATTGGTCTCATAATCCAAAAATACAAAATATACATGAATGAGTAATACTTGAAATGTGGCTAAAGCCTTATGTTTTCCATAAACTAACTTAAAATACAAAAATATATAGATTTGGAGTGATGCGTTGACTCGCAATCACTCAATCTCTTGTTCATCACCTAGAGATGGGGAAGAATGAGGTGAGCTCGAAAACTCGTGGGTTACAAGTTTATAACAGAGAAACAAGCAAAACTATTGAAAATATTCACTGCCATACTAAATTTGCATTAAATCCATAAAACACGTACTTCTCAAATTCTCAACTTGTCAAACAATTCATAAACAACATAAGTTATGTATTCATCAAACTTGTCAATAAATTATAAACACATAAGTAATCAGAATGGTTTGGGTGGGTTCATAAACATGAGGGAGTTGTTGCGAATCTCCAGTAATAATAGAATGGATTATCACAAACCCACATAATGGTTTTGCTTAGTTCATAAACATAAAGGAGTTCGTGAAGGAGCTCTATGAAATTAGCGGGCAGGAGGGAGAAGCCTTTAACATGGTCAGCGTGCACATGATATAACAGAATGGACTACCACAAACCCACACAAACATGAATTTCATGACTTGTAAACATATTGCCCAAAAGGCACATTTCGAAAACATGATTTCCATAAGCATAATATATTTCAAATACCATTTCCATCTTCATTTCATAAATCATCAGCAAGATTCATATACCAAACATGTAGCAATTTCTTAAATCATTTAAGGAGCAATAAATGCAACATTTATACAGCGATTGAAATCATTTAACTCTATTGATTTGGAAAAATATTCATGGCTTATTAACTCAACTATAAACATGCAACCGACCTTGATTCCTTGCTTAAAAACTTGCTTAAAGGTGGCTCTCCTCTTGCTCCTCTTGCCTTTCTTGATTCCCTTTAACATTGGCAAAAATCCCATTTAGTAGGAATACAAATTGAGAAACCAAAAAGCATATTCACTAAAATTGATTATAGTATACTTAAACCCATGCATTTCCCAAGCTTCATGAACTAAAACCCTTCCAAAAATCCAAAGGATTAAGAATGAAATTACCTTGAATCTTTACCAAATAAAGAGATTTTTGGCTAAAATGGAAGCTCTTCTCTTCCTTTTTCTTTTTCTCTTCTTGAACAACCTCAAATTTACTCTTGAAAGCTAAAAAAAGATGAAACGCTAACTTGATCTTCCTTCTTTTCTCTTAAGAATGAAACCCTCTCTCCTTTCTCTCTTCTTTTTTGTTTTTCTCTTCTTTCTTTCCCTTATTCACGTTTTTCTCCTTCTTAAGAGCAAGGCTACACTTTCTTCTTCCAATTATACCCTTAATGAGTGTGGAATGTCAACTTTGCCCTTCCTTTATGCTTTATTGCTTTTATACTTAAGTGACATGCCAAAATTGCCCTTTATACACTCTTACTACTTTAATTCAACTAACTAATGTAATAAAATCCTACTAACATTGACATAATAATTAACTCCAAAAATTAATCTATCAAGACTTCATAATTTATTTAAATCATATTTAACTCAACAAGAAAAATTTAGGGGCCAATAATTAGGGTAGAGACCAAGGCTGACCTTTATATGTAAAGAATCAACCAACAAGTGCATTACAGCCTAGGCATTCTATATTTTTTATTCAAAGACTTGGTCCACTATTAAAATCATGTCGTGGTCCCTCTACACTCAACTCTTATTCCTTAACTATTACTTGAATTCTAGGATTTCAATATAGGGGCATTTAGGAGTACTTTGAACCACTAAATGATTAGCTCAAAACTTTTGTTCATTGTCTATGTATAACATAGTAAAGAAGTACGTTGCTTCTTGTCAAGTGTGTTGAAGAGTTAAAAATGACAGTTAGCTCATGTTAGTCTAGCCACTTCTAATTCCCTACCTGGACTCATCAAATGAGCTAAATTTTTTGCTTTATCCTATCCATATATAGTAAAGACAGTAGATGAACTATTTGTTGAGGGAGTTGTTAAACTCCATTAAATTCCACAATCAATCATAAGTGATCGTACTGGACCTCGCTTCCACAGCCCAATATTCAGAGACAATTAACAGTCAAATCACATTGCGATTTTTTTAAAACAATTAAAGCGTATGCGAAAAATCGAAAATCAAAATCGGCTCGATTTATTTAAAACTATTTCAGTCACAAAGATGCAAACATTATTTCATACATCAGAGTTTCAGTAATTACTTGGGCCCATCACAAAATACAAAGCTTGTTTTCAAAACATCTTTACATTTCAAAAACAACCCCTTTTGCCTTAATACAAATATAAAATACAAAAATACACATGATACAATTGAATGCTTATGCTTAAAATGATTCTAAATTACAAAATTTCTTGAACTAACTTCATTACAAAAGTCTTCAACTATGTTGGAGTTTCAATGCCTTACAATGATTGCAAATCTTCTCTTTCTACACCTGAGAAGGGAAGCATGGGGTGAGCTATACAGCTCAGTGACTAATATATTTATAGCCATTGGCAATTGACCAAATTCAAGCATATGTACGTATACATATATAGCAATTCTAGCATTCATACTTTATTCCAGCAATGTGAACATTCATCAATTTCGCTCAAATCAAATAACACTTAATATGCTTCATACTTGACAATTTAAAGATGCAATGCACAACAAATGGCTCGAGGTTCCATGAAACAGAATGAGGAAACCGACGTTTACCCCATGAACAGAATGAGTCCATTTTTCGGAGCTCATATGCCACAAGCGGGTAGCCGGGAGAAGGCTTTTGTCAACGTGCACACGAACAGAATGTTTCCACTCTTGCCCAAACAGAAGCACATAATCATGCTCAGAATCATTTTATCAAAATGCTTTTATATTTTCAAACCTTTTCTTTCAACTTTCATGTTCTTTCCTTTCTATATATGCAAAATGCCGTGACATATTTCAAGGCATAACATTGATCAAAAATCACAATTAAATTTTATCAAGATATCATGCTTCTTTCACGGTAT